>JAVQJG010029712.1:0-23902 GCA_036024015.1 Craterocephalus amniculus
TCAGTAATGTTTTGGGGCTGCTTTGCTGCATCTGGCACAGGGTGTCTTGAATGTGTGAAAGGTAAAATGAACTCTGTAGACTCAAGGCATTCTGGAGAGAAATGTGCTGCCTAGTGTCAGAAAGCTTGGTCTCAGTGGCAGGTCATGGGTCTTCCAACAGGACAACGATCCGAAACACAAAGCCAAAAACACCCAAGAATGGCTGAGGGAAAAGCGTTGGACTATTCTAAAGAGGCTTTCCATGAGCCCAGATCTGTATCCCATTGAACATCTGTGGAAGGAGCTGAAACATGCCATTTGGAGAAGACACCCATCCAACCTGAGACAACTGGAGCAGTTTGCTCATGAGGAGTGGGCCAAAATACCTGCTGACAGCTGCAGAACGTTCTGACAAATACAGAAATCGCTTAATTGCAGTGATTGCCTCAAAAGGTTTTGTAAGTTTCAAGTGATTTCAGTGAGAATTGTGGGTTTTGCCTTCTTTAACTGAGGGGTACCAACAATTTTGCCCACGTGTGTAGGTGCTAACATATGAAGGGTTATTTGTTTGATAATGAGAAGAAGGTTTAAACAGAGGTAAACACCAATGAAGTTTAGAAAATATAATAAACATAACTTTTTTATATTGATCTAGCTATAAGATTTTTAAAAATCTTAACCTTTATTTAACCAGGTAAGTCAATTGAGAACTTATTCAGATTTGCAATGACGACCTGGGCCAGAGGCAACAATGTTAGCCCAGACTAAGCAAGTTTACTGGTTTAGCTGGCTGTTGGCATAGACCAGTGGTCCGGATACGGACCGTGAGGCCCATTAGTTACATAGTTTTTTTCATTATCCTAAGTTTTTTTTCAAAACGAATCTTCCACAAATAGACGGTAATAGACTGTTTACAGTGTGAAATAGTGTCCTGGATATTATCCGGGATTTATGACCACCAACTTTCACCGTCTCGCCTGCTAACCGGTGCTTCTCTACCGTCTGCGAGTGCGACAGCCAACCTGCCCTCTGGATGTGAGACGGGCAGGAGGACATGCGCAGAGGCTGCTATGATTGACAGGAACCATTAGCCAATCAGGACGCAGGGTTTGTAACGTTAGAGCCAATCAGAGGCAGAGTAGGGCTGGCATCTGTAAGAACATTTCGGCCTGTTCTGTTTATGTCACTGGAAGTTCCCAGGTCACACTGTAAAAAATTGCGTTCATGTGCTCTAGTTTGTGTTGTTTTTCCCTTTTTCCTATCTGTCATCCTAAATTTTCTGGAGAACGTGATGAATTTAATTGATGTTAAATACTAAAATTGGTTTATTTGTACTGTTTTTGTTATTATTATTGTCATAGTTATATGATGTTTATACATAAAAGAAATACTGTGGAAAAAGTTTGATCAATAAATGTGTTTTTGCCTTCAACGGAGAGTAAATATGGACCTTTGAATAATAAGTTTGAGGACCCCTGATCTATTGAGGATTTGCACGTGTCGTCACAAATCACGTGACCTTGCCATGTCCGCCATATTGGTAGGCAATCTTCCCCAGAAGAGTCAATTCAGTTGTGTACATTTCGATGCGTTCTTCGTTTTTTTTTTTTCACCCAACCCCCAAAAATAGCAGCACAAATTATTCTCATGTTATTTCTCTTCCTGACAACACCAACCATCTGGATAAATTACGTTCGCCCGTTATCTGCAGAAAATAAAGCCAATGACTGTGATATTCACAGTCTCGAGTGCAGCTAGCTAACCAGTTTGCTACCGGAACATATCTCTAGGTTATTTTATTCATAATCCTCCCACACAGCTGGGTGGAAGTGTAGAGAAGCCTGCATGCAGATTTAGTCATTCGTGTTTAGTGTTTCAGTTCAGTGACTCTTCGTGTCTTTTTTGGTAGATTTTACCGGCGGTTGTTATGAACAGGTTCAAGTTGATCTTCGTTCATGAAGCATGCACAGTATGAGGGGCGTACTGGTACCATGATGCTTTTACAAGAAGGAAAACTGCATAGATCCAGAACATCGCTAGTGCTTATTAAACAGATAAAATCTACGCATGTTTTGTCTATGATTAGAAGTGATCATCTGCCAGAAACGTAACAAGCAGCCGCGGGTTGCAGTTTCTCTCGGTGCTCCGGTCACAGCGAGCAACATGTCCGAATTTCTCATAACAGCACATCTCTTCATCTGCTCTTTTTAATCTTTGAAATCCCAAACGTGAAGCAAAAAATATGTTTTCTGTCAAATTGGACATATTGTCACCTGGATTTTAGTGTCGCGTGTGTTTTGTGGCGAGGAACAGAAGCAGAACGGAGACACCGAGAGGACCTGAGCGACCTGTGGTGGCTTCATTAGGTTCTGACAGATAATCTCTTTCTGGCACATCCCAGAAACTCAGATGTAAAATAGATGTATAATCTCGTTTTGGTTGTGTTTAATGTTTAAAGTGTTTATCATTTGTTTAAAGTAGAAACTAAGACCTGGACGGATTATACACGGACCGTCCTCCGCCGCGATGCAGTTATTTCTTTTCGTGTTTGGCTGGAAATCAATAATCAGACTTCTATGATCTCTTATATTTTCTGTTATGACAACCCATTGCTACAGAAGTGGTAACCATGGCTATATAGACACTGCGCTTCATACTAATTCATATTTCAACAAAACAGAACGCTTTCCACTCTACACGTGCAGTAATCTCTACGCTAAAGCCTACCAAGCTTGCCTACCAATATGGAGACGTAAACACACAGTCACGTGGTTTTGTGACGTAGCTGCAAATCCTCAATAGCTCCTTTAAAACATGCAAGACAGAGTGTCCTAAGGACTGAGGGGCCAGGACGGAGAAACACTGCAATTACACACCAGTAAATTTGATCAGATAATGTTAATTTTCCCGGCAGTGGTTTGAATTAATTTTTGTTGTTGTTTTGTTTTGTTTTGTTTTATCCTATCTAATTCTATTCCATTAGATAGCAGTTTGAATATTCATGGAACCTGGGGTCCTTGGTCAGATTGGAGCCCATGCCCTGCCCTCTGTGGCCAAGTAGGAGTGCAACTTCGCAATCGAAGCTGTCAATCTCAATCCATGCCTTGTAGCGGGCCTAAAATTGAAGGGAAACCTTGCAATGGACCTGAGTGCATAAAGACAGGTGAATCAAATTAGATGCATAACATTGTGTAATGTGGAAGATACAGCATTTCAAAAAGACACCTTCTAATTTTTTAACCTGTTTTGACTTGCTTGTTTTACATTTTCTAGATTGTTCCTTGAAGTGTGTGATGGGGAGAGTGAATGCTGACTGCGATGCATGCATGTGCGAGGACCACATCCTCCTGGGTTCTGTACGCAGTGCTGGTGGTCTTGTTGCTAAAGGGGCTGCCATCCTTTACTCAGGCAAACTCCTGACCATCACAGATCACAATGGACATTTCCGTGTTCCCGGTATCTGCCCTGATGGCAACACAACTTTGGGCATCAGCCTACAGGGTCATGTCACCCTTAATGTTGTTGTGCCCACCAGTGCTGAACGCACCTCAGTTCTAAGTGTTCAGCTGAAAAGAACTGGTATGTTTCATGCATATGTACGAAATTGAAAAGATACTATTGACCTGCATATTCACGGATACTCAGTTTGGGGTGAATCTTAAAGGTAATGGTTCTATTTCTCTTTTTAGACAAACTTCATGTGTTGAGTAATCCTGAGAGCAAGGCTAGAAGGGAGGGGCAAAGCGCTGCCTTCTGCTGCAAAGTGTCTGGAAGCCCACAGCCAGAAAAGTACCAATGGTAAGGGATTAGATCACAGGCAGTGCAATCATAGTCTTATAGACTGCTGTTCTACTTTCAGAAGTAAATTCTATTCCTCTTTTATTTCTTTTTTGCGTGTGTGTGCACACCAACAGGTTTCATAACAACAGTCTCATGGAGATGCAGTCTGAGAGCACATTAGTCCTGAAAGATCTTCATCCTGAGCAGGCTGGAGAGTACTACTGCCAAGCAAGTGGTCCATCTGGAGCCATTAAGACCAAACCGGCCACTTTAACAATCATAGGTGTGTTTTTCTTTAAATGATACATATATCTTGAAATCACAGATGAGATTTTAAGTTTATTGGGTTTCCTAAATCTTAAAACTAAATCTGTATTTCTATTTATAAATCTCCAACACAGGCAGAGAAGAGCATTCATGCAACCCCATGCCTAAATCTCACCTCATCCGACTTCCACACGATTGCTACCAAAACAGTACAGATTCATTCTACTTTGATGTGGGCAAGTGCCCCTCAAGCGCATGTGCTGGACAGCTGCACAACGGCATCAGATGCAAAGACAAAGTGGCTTACTGCTGTGGTGTGATAAAGATGGAGGAAAGGCAGTTAACATGCCAAGGCTATCAACTGCCTACCATGGTTGTGACCAAGTGTGGTTGTCAGAAATGTGTGGACACCAAGGCCATTGTGCATGGAAGGGCTGTTGCTGCAGACAATGGTGAGCCAATGAGGTTTGGCCATATCTTCATGAATGGAGTGAGAATTAGTCGGACAGGCTACAAAGGTACCTTCTCCATCCACGTCCCTCCAGACACTGAAAGGCTGGTGTTGACTTTTGTGGACAACTTGCAAAAATTTGTCAACACCACGAAGGTACTCCCATACAACACCAAAGGTGGAGCTGTTTACCATGAGATCAAACTTCTACGAAAGAAGGCTCCTGTAACCATCAGCCCCTACAAAACCAATACTCTGGAGCTTGGAGAGGTAGAGGGCCAAGAGGCAATGGTCCAAATTCAGATTCCTCCTCATTCTTTCTACAAGGAGAATGGAGAAGTATTCACTGGGAACGTCAATGCAAGTGTGACATTTCTTGACCCCAGAGACGTATCAACAGCTACTGCTGCTCAAAGTGATCTCAATTATATAGGAAATGAAGGCGACACCCTGCCACTAAGAACTTATGGGATGTTTTCAGTTGATTTCAGAGGTGAGGAAAACAATGAGCCCCTGAATGCGGGTGAGGTGAAGGTGTTCCTGGATTCTGCACAGGTGAAAATGGCAGAGCATCTCAACATCATGAAATTGTGGTCACTGAATCCCGAAACTGGTCTATGGGAGGAGGAAGGGAGTCTGCAGGTGGAGAGAAAAAAAAGAGGCAAAAGGGAGGAGAGGACATTTTTGATTGGTAACATGGAGATCAGAGAAAGACGTCTGTTCAACCTGGATGTGCCTGAAAACCGCAGGTGTTACGTAAAAGTGAGGGCCTTCCGCAGTGAACGCTTTATGCCCAGTGAGCAGGTGGAGGGTGTTGTGGTGAGTCTTATAAACATGGAGCCAACAGCTGGCTATTCTACCAATCCACGTGCCTGGGGTCGATTTGATAGTGTAATCACAGGATCAAACGGAGCTTGTCTTCCGGCCTTCTGCGATGAAAAAAGACCTGACGCCTATTCTGCGTATGTGATGGCCAACCTAGGAGGGGAGGAACTTGAGGCTGTCCAATCTGCTCCCAAATTCAACCCCAGCCTCATTGGAGTGCCTCAGCCCTACCTGAGAAAACTGAACTACAAGAGGACCGACCATGAGGACCCCAGAGTGAAAAAAACTGCTTTCAGTATTAATGTAGCAAAACCAAGTCCCAACACAGCTGAAGAAGCCAATGGGCCGGTGTATGCATTTGAGAACTTGAAAGAATGTGAGGAGGCCCCTTTCAGTGCAGCACACTTTCGTTTCTCAAGAGTGGAAGGAGATCGTTATGACTACAATACTGTGCCATTTAATGAAGATGACCCAATGAGCTGGACAGAGGACTACCTGAGCTGGTGGCCTAAACCCATGGAATACAGGGCCTGCTACATCAAGATCAAAATCAGCAGCCCACATGAGATCAATGTGCGGTCCCGCAACATGGGTGGTACCCATCCCAAGACAGTGGGTCAGCTGTATGGTCTTAGAGACACTCGTAGCATTCGTGACATGGACCAGTCAAACGTTTCAGCTGTGTGCCTAGAATTCAAGTGCAGTGGGATGCTATATGATCAGGACCGTGTAGATCGCACCCTGGTGAAAGTGATACCCCAAGGAAGCTGTAAGAGAGACCATGTGAACACAATGCTTCAGGAGTATCTGGTCAACCACCTGCCTTTAGCTGTCAACAATGACACCAATGAGTTCACCATGTTGGCCCCTCTTGACCCTCTCGGCCATAATTATGGAATTTATACAGTGACAGACCAGGATCCCCGCACAGCCAAAGAGATTGCACTTGGACGCTGTTTTGATGGTACTTCAGATGGCACATCTCGAGTCATGAAGACTAATGAGGGCGTAGCACTGATGTTCACTTGTGGAGACCGTGAGGTGACACGCCAGAGCGTCTTCCAAGCCCTGCAAAGTTCTCAAAGTCAGACAGTTACAAGTGTTGTGCGAGGAGAGGGCAGGAAAACCAGACGCCGGCAGAGGGCCAACTCACAACGCAGTAGCCGTAAACGTAGCACCAGGAATTCTGTAGAAAGTCTTGCTCAGGGCAGAAGCTAAAGAAACCAAAGATCAAGGCTCTACATGGTGACCAGCACCTACTATTAGGTCTGGAAATAATTTGATACTGGCAGTTTTTGCTTTATATGACTCTTTACTAAAAGATTTTAAAGTCTCAGTTAATATGGACAGACTATGCTTTGTATTAACATCCAAATGAAGTAGTCCGAGGGGTTATGTTAATTCCAAATAACCTTTGTTTTCAGGCTCCCAATTGTAGTTGGACAAATTGGCATAATAGTAAATGAAATGCAAACTTTTAATGGACTGTCAAGAATACTTTGCAGGCAAGGACTGCCTAAGGATCCAATTACACGCATTGCCTTCTATTTTCATCCAACATGTTTGCCTTTAGTTGTCAATGATTAACATAGTTATTGCTAATATTACACTAGCTAACATTTAAGAAACACCTGGCATATTGTGGGGGGGGTGATCCTGTCAGTTCAGCTCATCAACCCAAATAATGGCTGAATAAATAAGAGGATATCCTGGTGCTCCTTAGCAATTCATTCATATACTACAAGTTCTCAAAGTGCAGACCTTCAATTATGATTAATCCACCATGTTTACTGTATGCTGAACTTTGTTTTGTTAAACAGTTGTAAATATAAAACTTGTCAGTGCCAAGATGTATCCTGATCTTAACTGTGCAATGAAGATGGGATAGGATGGATTTAATCTGTTTCATTGTAATGTTTTGGCTTAACACTTTGATTGTTTTTACTGAATATCTAGTATATGTAAAGTATATCCACTATAATAACAAATTTCACATTTTCAAATTTAGTCTTTCAAATATTTAGTTGAAATTGTAAATAGAGTATTTATTCCACAGGCCCAACAGGATTAAGCTTTTCAGTTTCTTTCAAAGGAAAAATAAGGACCAAAACAACTTCTCATCTTGACCAGTGATTTATTAAATTAGATGCTTAAAAAAAAGATGTATATTCAACATTTTATGTATCCAATTGTCCATATAACATTTAAACTGGTCAATAGCTAGAAAAAAAAGGAGAAATAAGCCCCTTTCAACTGACTGTAGCCCATATGAAGACATGGTGGTGTGAAGCCCATAAGCCTCCGCCCCTCATCACACTTGATACAAGCCTGCAGAAGCAACAATTAGGAGATCAGTAGTAGCAAGTTAGTCCACCTGCCTGATCTATTCTTTTTCTGCATTAGTAGAAATCAATTTAGTTAATATTTGTCATGCACAAAAAAATACCTATGCATTCTTTGCTCCATATTTTCAAGGATATTCCAGAGATGTATCAAGAGAATGGCTGAGGTTTTAAAGTCCCATTTATTAAACTGTATCCCTTTTATCTTACACTGAATGTCATGTGCTCTATGTAAAATTACTACTTACATGTTGCGCCTGTCTCAATTACTCACAATGCAACCTTTCCAGAGACAGATGAATAGTGTACTGAAAAATTGTTCTGCATTTGGCAACCAAAGTTAGAGATACTATATACACTTCCTGTAAGAAAGCTATCAGCAGGTAAGTGTGACCTATAATATGTACATGACATTCTGGTTTGAGAATTTGCATAGAACCTTGTTTCTATGTGACAACACTTATAACTGCAATACTGTATCTGCCTTTTTGACAGGAGCAACATTTAATAAAAAAGAAGCCCCGCAAATTCAGACAACAGCAGTTACAATGTCTTCTCCTTTTAAGCTGGGTCACACAGCAGATTCCACATGATTGTGTGTGAGTCGAGGCTGAATGAGACAGAAAAGGCAATTCCATATGCAAGAACATTAAGTGTGGGGAAACTTGAAGTTTCCTGGTATAGTCCCTCTGGTCACTGAAGCAAAATGAAGGGGCAACACATAGTTCAGATTTTCCAGGATGGCACTGGACAACATGAGAAGGTACAGCTGTACTTCTGAGGACTGGGAAGGGGAGAGAGCAGTAAAGATGGAGCCAGTGTCACATGAAGTCCTCATAGTCTTGGGCATAACCACCATCAAACTCTGCAAAGTCGAGGTCATCTTTCAGCTTTGCTTTCAAACCACCTCCAGCTAAGACCCCTTTCCCCTTCTTCTTCTTTCCTTTGTTTTGCTGTAAAGGCAAATGAAAAATTACTTAATATTTTAAAAAGTATACATATTCTGTGGGTAAACTATGTATCAAACCAGCTGATAAATTGGCATCCAACAAATGTGACCATTCAAAATTAACACCCGTACTAACGATACAACTCATTTAGGACAGTGAATTGGTTAAAGAGCACCCCCTACTGTATGGAAAATACATTTTCACCTTTAACAAGATGTGTATAGATACTCACTTTTTCCTGTTTCTGTTTTTCACTGAGTAGGACTGACAGAGAATTACTGATTTTCCTCAAGTCCTCTACTTCCACTGTAAGAGGAAGAAAGAGTTATTAAAGTTACAGTGATTACAGTTCATAAGTATTTTCACTCGTTTTCAGTTATATATCATGAATAAATTTTGGAAAATATATTTTTCTTACATGAAATACAAAGTTCCCGAAACAATGATTCCAAGAAACTTGAATAATGCACAGATTTTTCAAACTGAGTTATCTTTTCTTTCAGCAATTTTTCAAACTCTGTGAATTCTTCTTTGGAAGATGGACACATGACATCAATCCCTGCAACACTGTTTGAAGGGATGCTGACACCTAGAAAACAAACAAATGAACAAAAACAAAAAAAAAATTCTTAAAATGCAAAAAGTGCACAACATATGGCAACATATCTAGTGCCAAATTAGCTGAATAAAATATTGGGCCACTAGTAAGTACACTGGACATAGACTTATCAAAACAGGTTGGATGTGTGTAACAAGCTAAAGACTGCTAAAGTTTTGAGTTAAAATTGATCCTCTTACCAAAAGCATCTTTTGCAAGCTCCAAGTCTGCATCCTCCTGTAATTTCTTCACTCTTAACTTTTCTGCAAGTAGTTCCTCAGGGGTGAGCTCTAGTTGCTGCAATAGCAGATGCCAGAATTAAAACATTATTGGTAAAATGAAAATGATGATAATAATAATAATAATAAAACAAGAAAAAAAATCTTTTATTCATGAGAAAACAAATGAACTCACTTCCTCTTCCAACTCCTCCTGCTGCAGCTCCTGTTGTTTTTTCTTTAACCGGTTTTCTTTCTCTTTGATCTTTTCACTCAGCTTTTTCTTTTCAGACACCTTTGTCTCTGAATAACAAAACAACACAGTACTTCAACATTTAAATCATGATGGAAACACAACAATTAAAGTAAAATACAGCCTGCTTTTATAAGCAAATGGCAATTAAGTGCATACCTGTCTTTTTCATTTCTGTTTTTTTCTCCTCCTCTTCATCCTCATCATCCCAGTTATCCTATAAATTAAATACCATTGCCATTTAATTTTTTTAAAAATTACCAAAAATTAAAAAATAAATAAACTAAGACCCAAGTTAATCATTATCAAATATGCAACTTCTTGCAGAATACTATTTTGACATTTAACTAATTAACCAACTATTAATTTTTTTCTTAGAACTCCTTTAACTAAAGTTACAGGCCTGTCCTATCATCAAATCTTCAGACCAGATATTAAATATTTAATGCTTAGTGAGCCAAACAACTACCACACACCAACAAACCTCCAATTACAACTTTCAACTTAGATAAGAATACTGTTGCATTTTTGTTTACTACAAATTTAATCGTAACTCATACCCTTGGGACAGACAACATGATTGGCCAACAACTTATTGTGTTTGTCCCCAGTTTGTTACAGGGACACATCAAGTCCACCAGGCAGTCCCACTTCAATTTGTTAATTAGATTTTTTTTTAATTTGATTTGAAATAAATATAAAAATGACTATGATAATAACTATCCCATGGTTTTCTGTTTTGACATTTCTGTCATAAATGTGTCCTCTAACATGAAAAAAAATAAAATAAAGAAGACTTTGCGACATTGAAAAAAATAACCTTGATACAACTGATTTCTACTTTCAAACCAGACTGGTTTGTTGATTGTATGACATGAAGCCACCGACATCCATAGCTGGATGGACACCATATGGGACAAAAAACTAAACAACTGAAGAGGCCTCTGCCAGCACTTTCCACTGGTCAACTATCTGAGGTTTCTGGACAGAAACCACGCTAACATTCACCTAAGGGCCACCTGTGCTGTAGCTTCAGTTGAGTTGCGGTTTCCTACCGCTACGCACCCGTTGTAAAATGGGAAAGTTCTAGGCCTAGTTCTTGGCTGAGTTGAGTCATCAACCCAGATGATTTCATCCCATTGAGGCTAAACTTGGTTAGCAAGCTATCACCGCCGCACGCTGAACTGGAATCAAACTGAGGGAATTTAAGGCTTGACTTAACAATACTCTTTATAAAACACAAACAACTGGGGGAACAACGAAACAAACATCAATTTATTTGGGCCCTAAGATCTGAAACCACTGAAATTGACGAAGCTAAAACTATGGTTAACTAGCATTAAAGCTCACTTTCAAAAGCAAGCCGATTTGAGTGAGCAAGCTTACTGTGTAATTGGCCCGGCGAGATGTTAGCTTGCAGCTAGGCTACCAAATTTCGATCCGGTCATTCGAGAATAACATTTCTAAAGATACAATCCCTACTGAAACAGACGACACTGTCACTTTTGATCCACAACCGTGAGCAGGCACAATAACGCTCCACGAACAACGGCCGACAAAAACCTGAACTGTAGCCTAAGGTTAGCTGACAGGCTGTTTGGTGGAGCCACATGAGTTAGCCGTCAACTAGCATCAAGCTAACCCGGGCTTGCAGGTTAGACTGACAGGCTGAGAGACCCACGGTAAAGCGTGGCAACATATGATCTTTCGGCCCAACGTTAGCGCCGCATTCACCATTTAACGGCGTATAAATAAACTGCCAGGGATCGTTTAAGCAATTACTACATATCAAAAGTGTAACAAATGACGAAATACCTTAACATCTTCATCTTCGTCCTCGCCTTCCCATTTGTCCAGCGCGAGCGCTGCCGCCTTTTTAATCGGCTCCTCCAGCTCGAAGTTGTCAGCGTCTGTAAAAAGAACATGAAATTCGTTAGGCAGATCCACATCTAGCGCTCGAGTTGAACAATAATGGAAAGCCGATGTCTTTAAACAAACTCAGCGACAAGCAGATGATGTAGCTGGCTATCGTCCTAACTTAGTTTCTCACCCCAGTCCGCCATGTTGGCTGTGTTGGATGTGTTTGACAGGCTCGCAGTAAAGTCGGTGCTGCAGCCCGTTGGTCACGTTCTGAAGCTGCGCCCACCTTCTAGACGTCACCCCGCGTTTACCTAACGTCCACGTTTCCCTGGATTACCTCAAGCAGCACAACTCTAATTCACACAAGGCAGAAACCTATTACATGGGACACTGCGTTGTTCGAACACAGCAAAAGTGAGGAAAATGTCATAAAGGTCAAAATGAGGGGGCTTGTTTGTCTTTGAATATTTGTCTATGGATATTTGATATTTTTTTAAAACTCTGCAAAGTAAGGAACAGTGTTTTCATGTATGGGCTATTAATTCAGTTATGGCATTATTTAAAAAAAATTCAAATCAGATTATTACTCATTTAAAAATTCACAATTTTTCCAGTAATCTGATCCAACCATGACTGTCTGTGTACAGTATGTGTGTGTGTATAATGTTAATATAATACTTACCAACAGTGTGATGTAGCCTAGGACTTGGTGATTGAGTGATTAAGAAAATGAATATCAGTCAGAGACAGTCTGGTTTAATTATTTTGGTCCTTATTAATCATATTGTAAATCAAGCACAACAAGACAAACTCACAGCAACAATAAACTGAAGACAATCTGCACAATCAGACCTAACAAGGAGTTGTTTACATAGAGATCACATGACAACACCACTTTGACAAAATTAAAGTTTCAAAAAAATATAACATTCTTAGTTTTTCAGCAGAAGTTGTTTTAATAACTACATTATAATCATAAGTACAACTTTATTTGGTTAGACTTTCTGGGTATGGCTTTAC
Source organism: Craterocephalus amniculus (assembly GCA_036024015.1). Lineage (NCBI taxonomy): Eukaryota > Metazoa > Chordata > Actinopteri > Atheriniformes > Atherinidae > Craterocephalus > Craterocephalus amniculus. The sequence continues at coordinate 12,544 of JAVQJG010029712.1, forward strand.
CTTCCTTAAAGGGATAAACTTTTACAGCAGGGATGAATGGGATTTTATTTAAAAAAAATAAATACATATGAAAGAAGGTGTGCACCAGAAATTTCTACTGCTTAAATATAGCATTTACCCTCTATGTTGAATTCAGTTTTATTTACTTCATTGACCGTAAGCAGTGCATGTAAAATGATTATAATCTCAGTTGATACAAAACCCAGGGGTGTTAGTTATTTCAGAGAAGTATGTTGATGCACAGATAAATTTTTTTTTTGGTGGTTTTGTGAATAAGGAGACCTCCTGATCCAGCTGGGTTGATTGGGGTCATGTGTGGGGGCTGAACATGACGGTCAGCAGTCCCAATGTGAGACACAGAGGACTGTGGCTCAACGCCAGACCCAGTGACCTCCCTACAGGAACATAGTAAAAATGCAAAATATATTAGTTATCGTCACAAAAACAAACCTACCCCATAAAAAATAAATAAATTTTATATATATATACACTGTATTTCACCATAATTACACATTTTCGAGGTTTCTGTGTTTTATGTTTTACCTCTGAAGTCTACAGGCCTGTCCTCCCATGGAGTCAGCACCATAGCTAATGCTCGCTTTTGAATGTCTGTCAGAGCAGTGAGCTGCTCCGCAGTTACTGCCACAGCCTGCTCATAGGAGAACATGCTGATCTGTCTCTGGTGAAATGCCACCTGGAAGAAAAAGAAAAACAGATAGGAAAACAGAGGACCTGAAAGATAAATTTAAAACATGACGAGATGCTAAGACGGATGCAGATACAATAGCATGGATTTGCACATTTTTCTGTAGCAAAATAGGACAAATTAAAATGTGTTTTTGCTTTAACATAATGTTTACCCACAGCAAACTTTTTAGGCGGTATCATCGAGATCGCCGTAGGTGTGATTCCCTCGATTTGTTCTTTCACCAAAGCTGACATAGCTATATCTGGGAGACCAGCTGTGAAACAAAGCAGAATATTCTGGATTAATTTAGACCAACTAACACTTGAGTCATAAATATTTTGATCTTCACACAGAATTTATTTAGAGGGTGCCACGAAAACAAACTCCTCCTGACAGACAATCCGCTGCATTTCTATTATTAGGCCACGATGTACCAGTAAAAATAGCACACGGAGGATACTGAAAACACAATACCTGCTAGGACTCCGATCTCAATGAACACATCAGTCCCCCATGAACTCATGGGTCCAAATGCAAGGCTGTGAGTGAGCAGCTCAACAAGAGCCAGCAGCTGCTCCTCTGAGCAGGACAACCTAAGCTGACCCAGCCAGAGAACTGCCTTACTATAGCCATCAGAGGGAGACACAGCACAGCAGGAAGACAGCACATGAAACCACCGTGGGCTGGAAAATGGGTCGTTTGGACAGTGTCTGTGGTCCCTTTTCTTACCTGAACTCTACATTATTAAAGGACCTGATCTCTGTGGTTTGAGCTCCACATACAATGTATCCCATTGCCACCAGTATGCTGGAGTCCAGCTGGCTCAGGCTCTGCTTGGTGGAGTTTATCACTGTGGTGAAGAGGGCCGCCAGCTGGGAGGACAAGAGTGACAGTTTGATGGAGAGTTGTTCTTTAAAGCAGAGTAGCAACGTATTCTATCTCCCACCTAAAGATACGTCTTTTTCTATTATCCTTTATTTTGTCAATCTATTCTTTTTCTTCTTATTTTAGAGAAGAAACTGAAAAGATTTAAGTCAGATTCTGGGTTGAACATAAATTTGAACAGACCTGTGCAATAATTATTCAGCGTAACTTCACTACCTGTCGACTGTTCCAGCCACTGACTGCTCCCATAGCGCCGATGCTCCTCCGCTCTGTCAGTCGGAGAGCGCTCAGTTCTTCTGGTGACAGCTCTGTCGCTATTACACCCAGCTGAGCGATCACAGACTGGGAAAATGAGGCAATGGGACCATACATCTTCATGTATCCACATGATTTCAAGAAAAAGAGAGAGCAGATATTTTATTTTAATCATTGACCTGAGGCCTCAACCAGAGTGGTTATTTAATGGACTATACCACGGTACTTATATTTAACCTTTTTGACTCTCTTTAGCACTTCACTGCGTTGGTAGGATGCAAGAAACGGGTCTACGCCCATCAGCTCCAGACAGTTGGAGAAAGCAGATGAAGACATGCTGGTCAAACTGTTGGATGTCCAGACAGAGGGTGCTGTAGTGTGCAGAATCTCACAAGTAGGAACCATTGGAGTTACTGGGAGAAGACGCAAACACAGGTAAGTGATCAGGAGATGCTGTAACACAAAGCACGACTCAGCAGTTAGCTTTTGTATTTCACTGATGTTGAACGGTGCGGACAACACAGTTTTACAGTCACATTGTCACAGTTTTTACATAAACCATCAAATCAGAAGATGCAGTTTTTCATGGTTAGATATATAAATAGTATTTAATGGAAATTTTCACCGTCAGAAAGTGGCATGCTGTGTTTATAGTTCAGATTAGTTTGTAATCGGCGTGCTACATGTGTCTGAGACATGAATCTGGGATTTCACCACTTATGTAAAATAATTCATACACATTTGTTATGAATAAGTACATTCAGATGCATTTATGTGAAAGACAGAAGGGTCAGATGTGGCCTATGACATAAGACTAAATAAAATACTACTTACAATATTATCTATATAACATTTAATAAAAAGCTTTAACAATGAATTAAAATATTTTAATCAACTTTTTGTAAACTAGTTTATTTACATGGTAATAATTATATGATTGCTATGAAAATAATACTATAAGAAAAAATACTCTGTTGGCTGCTGGTAACATGAGAAGTAAAAGAAATAGCTGTGCACTACCCAGACTTGTTGCACTTCATACTGAAATATTTAGACTGTTTTAATAAATGTGTTTCAGATGTCCAGACTGTTGATTTTGTTTACTTTTACAAAGTCAGTCTGTCTTTATACCAGGTTGTTTGCTAAATATATCAAGGGCACACATAAGAGACTTTCATCTAACACCCACAAAATAATAATTTTTATGGCATTAAAGTGGTGCATTTCCTTGAATGTCACATTACTTTTGAGCAAAGCACAATGTTTTCTCAGAGACTACAGAAACCAGACTGATCCTCACATGATAAAGGATTCATTTTGAGGAATCCCAGGAAAAACTGAAGGACAAATTGCTGCTTTTCAAAAAGTTTCTTCCTCTCGTTCCCGTCCAAACAGAGGATCTCCATGTCTCCACGTTCCCATTGACGGTGGCTCATGAACAGCTTCTCTATACGCCCCACAGTCATCAGTGTCTGCGGGAGAACAAGCATGAAAGCCTGTTATGTGCATGGCTTACAGAAAAACAGGTACCTCACCACCTGATCCTGACACGGACTAGATAACTGACACCTGAGGGATTTCTTTACAGCCTTTGTTGCTCTAACCTGCCCAGGATCAAATTCCAATCACAAAACCCCACTGTGAATATGTGAAAGAATCTGTCACAGGAACAATGTTCACATTTTCATTAAACTATCAAATGTCAGGGGAAGTTTGTATTTACAAATCAAGTGGGTAAAAAAAATCTGAAAACTCACCACTGAAATCTCCTGCAGTGTGTTGACAGGAAGGAAGAAAAGGAAGCGGCCCACCTGACTGAGTGTTGTCTGGTTCCAGGTCTTGACGGGGCTGTGACCAAACATAGTAACACTTAATCTTTCCACATATTCCCTTTTTCAATGAATAGTTGAACTGTGGTCAGCTGGGGTTTTTGTACATAATTTGGATACATAAATGATATTAGGAAACAGTGGAAGAGTCTGCTTTCATTTGTTTTGCCCCTTACAATATAATCTGTGTATGTGACTGTGTACGAGTGAAAATTAAGGTAAAATCGGCTCAAGGTGACACCTGTTGAAGAATTATACATCACTTTTAATCTTATTTGAGTTTTGTAAAGTATTTTACAGCTTATTCACTCATTGAAGTGCTTCTTATTCTACATGTAGGTCTATACTTCTAGGTTAAAACTTTTGATCTATAATCATAATGGGGCTCAGAATTTCATTTATCTGAAACAATTCACTGTAATTTTCACTTGTGATGCATAAATGAACCACATTTATCAGATTACGTTCCATGTTGTTTATGTGTATCAGACATCAGTGGAACTGGTGCGACATTTTCAGATGGTTTTTAGTTTTACTGCATAATATCTCATTATTATTGTATTTATTAGTTTTAGATTTTCTTCATTCAATCCAAATATCTCCGATTGATTTTAAGGGGACAAGTACAGCCTTCTTTAAAAGTTCCTGGTTGAATAAATCCTGTAAATTGTAAATAAAGCATTTCTTGCCCAGGTCAACTATAGTATTAAGTCAATCATGACTTTACCCAAAAGCTGAATGCTCTTGCAGGATACCAGCCACAATGTCCATCTTGCCGCTGCTGTAGCAGAGTTTCTTGAGGAAATCCAGATTATCAGTGAAGAAGCGGCGGTCCACCTGAATGAAAACTTCATCCACCAGAAACGGTGCCATAATGCCCAGCGAACGGAACTCCTCCTCAGTGAACACCCCAGTGTACATGCCCTGCAGAAAGCATGCCCGTAACACTCTGATTATACAATAAATATACAGAGCAAGTACTACAACATGCTGTTTTGTTATTCCCTCTGCATGTGTGAGATTTGGTTAGGGCATGTGGTTCATTTCATGTCTTATTTCCATTTGTAACGTAAATGTCTAATCATAAATGTATTTCTTTTGTATTTGAATATGAATGTCTTAAATGACTCCAACCTAACATCCTTGACACTTCATTTGAGGACTCAGGGAATTGAAATTCTCTTTTGTTAGCTGCAGAGCAACCACCACAGCACTGATTCCCAGATGTATAAGTATAACTAATAGATTTTCCCCCAGCTTGGGCCAGTTCACACATAACTTAAAATGAAGTGGCCTAAAAAAGGATCAGTACCCACTGTCCACAACCAAACTGCAGATGAAGAAAAGGTTAGAATTTGAGAAATACTACTTTAGCTATAATAGTTTTTACATGTTTGCAAGGTTAGCTTGTTATCACGATAGCAGAAAATGTAGTCTACTTTATATAATTTGACCAACACAAGCCTTTAAACCGGCTGCAGTGAACAGTGGAGTTTAAAGTTTCATAAAGACCTCAGGAAATTCTTTCGTTTATGACAAATCTTAACATAAATACATAGCCTATCTTATGTTTTCATGCCACTGCAAGTTGTTGATTTAAATAATATTTTTTTAATTTTGGGAAAAGGGGGACCAGGCAGGAATATTGATCTACTGACCATCCTTTGAACCATTTTGTCCACCAGCAGCTCCTGCTTTGTCCTAGACAGCATGAGAAAGTGACGAGGGTTTTCAAGAATCATCTTCCTCAGAGTGTCCATCATATCCACAGGAAACTTCTTAATAATGCTCACCCTGAGCGCAAAAACAAAAACACAATTTTTTTACCCATTAATCCAAATTCCTAAAAAATCTGACAACTGAACAATGAGACAAGTACTGAATTACAGTAACAGCCCTGTCCCACTTCATGTAGGCTATGTGTGAATTTAATACCTAAATCAAAAGACGAAAAGAAAGACAAAAGAAGATTTTTTTTCCTGTACACAAATAACAGATATGAGACTGAATTGGAAAAATGTTTCTGCTGGAGGTTTTTTGTAGTATGTAAGTATTTAATATTTAGTTGTATTTAGTATAAGGGTTTCATTCCTCCACTTTTTAAAAAAGGTAATTGTAGCATTTTGACTCACGGCATGGACAGAGCAATTTCAGCTCCGAGATCCTTGAGCAGCTCCGGGAAGAACTCGAACCGGTACAACTCATCAATCACACACTTTTTCTGAACACAGAGGACACGATAACGTTCATATAGATATGTACTTCATGCATTATAGACAGAAGAGAAATCATTTAGATTTCTAACATGCACAGTTAAAGAGTAAATATTACCAGCGAGGTGTGAAGTCGACCAGGCTGTTTCTTGAGAAAGGCCAGGATCTCTCTCAGTGATGAAGGTGATGAATCTGCCTTAAAATGTTCCTTTAGGACTGTGCAGCTCACACCTTGACCCAATGTTCCAAAACTCCTAGTTACACAGAGAAATGAGTGAAGGCATACACTGTAGCTCATCAGTAACACTGAAATACGCGAGTATAAATAAATCAAAGAAAAATATTTTTTTTAGGTGACTTTTTTACAAAGAACATATGAAAAATAACATTTTGGTGAGAGCAATTCCTGAACATTTATATCCCATCAGTGGTTTTCAGGTCAGTTGCACTACTGTCACTGTGTATGTGTGTGTGTGTGTGTGTGTGCACATGTCTATTTTAGATGTGAAGCCTGTTCCATAGTGGTTGACCATCTCTGCAAGTGGTTTAACAAAACACATTTAACAAGCCCATATTTGTTCAATGTGCAGCAATAAACATTAATAATGATAATTCCTTGCCTTGTGGCAATGCAATCCAATCAGAATCTTGTAACTAATTAAGTTCATTTCACTTATAAATCTTCCAGCCATGTTCAATTAATGTGGTAATTTAAAAGTAAATGACATGTACATCTGCTGTTCATTTTTACATTGAATTATGGCTCCATTCCTAAACAAGACAAAAGCTCAATGATGTTGTGGGTACTTAAAAACTGCATTTATTGACAAGTTGGAATAAAACAAAGAGTTGAAAGAGCCAATGAGGGTATCTAACTAAAAGAAACACTTTTTCACAGACATGATCATACTCACAGAAAATCTTGTTGGATCAAATTTGGATTAGTGTCACCCAACTGACTAAAAATAGCTTTAGCCTGGAGGGAAAGGGAAATAAAAGTGTTATATGCAGGAATAGCATGCAGGCTATCAGAGCTGTGCTCTCTCCTGGTTTCCATGATGAGACATGAGAGTGATCTGACAGAGACTGTTATTGTCTGCGTCCATTCACAGAGTCGGGGAGGAGGATGTCCTTGCTTTTGATGTTTAATAATTTAGCTGCCAGTCAAGATGTTGTCATACACAATGTATCAGGCCAAACAGAGGAAGCACAAAGCATGTCAAAACATACGACTCTGAGTTTGATGTTTTCATACATTCAAATACTGTAACGCTAGTCAGACTCGGGGCCAAGTCCCTCACACTTGCTAAATAAATATTGGATACTTTTCTCCTCATAAGCCTTTTTATGTGCTCCTGAAAAAAACATCTTTCCCCTGCAGAAATCTCTACATTTTTATTGAACCTGCTACTGAGATGTGACTTGCTACTAGATGTGAGCTACCTGTTGTGTGTTCCAGTGTTTGGCTGACACATTGGAGAGTTTGTTTACAAGCAGGCGAGTCCTGGGCAGGACACTGAGCAGAGGAGTGCAGCCGAGCAAAGGCTCCACGTCGTTCAGCCAGTTGACAACTTCTGGGAAGCCCTGGTGACAAACAGGACAGACCACATAATGAGCAGAGCTGCAGCTGCCTTCTTTGTTCAGTTGCCTTATTTGATATGAGTGATATGACGACTCTACGCATTGCTAACTACGAAGCTCTATTTTTTATTCTACTCATGTTACACAATGGTTTTTGTGTGTCTGTTGCACCCAAAGTTTGGTGGCGACGGCATTGGCTTCTGGCGGACAGAGGCCTTGTTTGTGCGGCAGTGGTTGGCAGAGGACTCGTGTCTGTTTGGACAAGGCCCTCAGGGATGGCAGCAGTCTGTCAGAGGTGAGGGTCAACAAAGTCTCTGTCTTCACTCCTACAATGATGGAGCCGAGCGCCTCCATCCGACCAGGTATCGGCTGGTAACAGCAGAGAAAGATGTGCGTCACAAAACCAAGTCAAAGCTGGACTGTTGTAAGATTGCACAATAACTCACCGTGTTTGATGAAGACAGCTTGTCCACGATTACGGAGGCCTGGAAAAAAAAGTACGCTTTATGTATTTTCTCTTTCATGTTGGATAAAATAATCAAATCTGAGTACTGCCTCCACTATTCTTTCAGCATTTACTCATCGGAATGAACACAGTCTGCCACAATGGCCCAAACTCCCTGTAGGTTTGAAGAAAATGAATTATTTTCAAGTCTTCTAATGAAATAAAAAGCAAAGACACAACAGCTGTGAGGCTGTAATGAAAGGCTTTGAAAGGTTTAAGAAGGGTCATAAGCTTGGGGCCTTTGACTCATGAACCACATCACAAGGGGTCAGTCAGCAAAAAAAGAAACAAAAAGACAGCCTGTCACCTGTTCCTCGGGTAAACAAGGCCTAGCAGCTGCTAGGAAGGCCAATCATCTACAACAAGGCCTCTACAGTGTAACTGTGTTCCTAAACCATAAGTATCCTGACCTTAAATGGGAATTTCGCTTCTTTTGAACGTGGGATCTGTTTTCATCTTTCCTTTCATACATGTGAGTGATGGCGAAAGGAATTTTCAAATTCGCTCCAGTATTTAGCCGGGCAGGCACCTAGCAGCGCAGCTAATGGTAAGTATCAGGCAACTGCTCCCGCGTCTAAGTTTGCCCTAAAAACGTGCTTGTTTTCCACACTGAAGTGCTCTGATAGTCTCAACGAGTGTCCGACAAAGTACTGGAGAGGAGAAATGAAGGAAAGTGTCTGTATTACCTGGCCATTGCTATGTTTTGGTGTCTGTGTCCAAATCTCGCGAGTTATCCCAAAATCACAGACAACTTGCGTCAAAACACTTTTGGGAGATTCCACTACCTGCCTCAGGATAAGATAGACGATTGGAGTGATTTTGTGACGGATTACCTGATAGATAATTTATTACTAAATGACAGGATAATACAAAAGCAGTGGGTTGTCTCGTCACCTGAGGCAGGTAGGTAGAGGAATCTCCAACCGGTGTTTTGAAGTGAGTTATCGCACGATTTCAGGATAATTGACGAGATTTGGACACAGACACCAACTTACGCGGGAGCGGTTGCCTGTTCAGTTTGTCGGTTAAATTGCAGTAGATCAGTTGCTAGATAACACGCTGCTGGAGACACATTTCTTTTCTTTGGCTTTTAATACTGGTTGACATGTCGGTTGGCTGGGATTTTCTGTTATTTCTTATCTGAGTTGCCTTTTGTTATCTGTTTTATTTATTTATTTATCTGTTTTATTTATCTGGCTGTTTTATTGTTTTGTTGATTTTAATTTGGTATGTTTTTAACCTTGATGTGAAGCACTTTGGTCAACTGTGTTGTTTTTAAAGTGCTATATACAGTAAATGCGGTGGAGTTGGACTTGGAGTAGATCAGCAGGACAGCTCTTACAGACCTGTGCTGGGGTGAATGAGACCGAGCTGATGGCAGGGAGGGCAGCGAGCAGCTGTGATGCTGTGAGACGCTGCAGGAACGTGATGCCCAATGAGGGCAGGAGGAGGGCGATCTCTGCCAGGCGATCAGCGCTGAGCGAAGACGGGACCTGAAACTCTGAGCTGTTCAGTAACACCTTGGAAACCTGGAAACATGGTCCAGAGCACGCTTAGAGACTCAGCATTAAAAACAATGATGGGTTTTAGCATTAAAATCATTTCCACTCCTACCAGCTGGCTGGGCATGCTCAGGCCTTTGATGGTGCAGTTCATTATGCTGTCATGGATGACCCTGAAGGCCTCTGAGTTTTTGTACACCAGAAGTTCCTCCGCGTCTGCCAAGCATGAAAGATTCCCCAACCTAAAATGATAAACCAGGAACACACTTTACAAATAGCTAAACATATACATCTCCAACAATTTTTGTGATCAGCGCTTTCCTGATAAAAGTTCCTTTAATTTTTACACGGTGAACACTGTGCATGATTTTATCTATGATTAGTGCTGCGATCCAGAAGAAGAGTAAAGGTGCACAGAAGTGTCGGACATGTGGTCAGTCCTAACCTGATGAAGTCCTGAGCTGTCAGGTTCCTGTAGGAGCCGATGAGAGCGTTCGCCACAAATTCCTGCTTCAGAGAAGAGAGGGCGTTTTTCTGCAGTATGTCCAGGCCATCATACAGCTGCAGATAAACAGAGAAACAGAGCAATACATTTCCAAAATATGTTAATTGCTATTAATCGGCTTCAATTAGAAAGGCTGACAGCTGTCACCCTGACACTTCGCACTGTAATGATCTCATTACTATAAAAAGGCAACTTTTAAATGAACAGTTTGCTTACAAAGCAATCAATTTCAGCTTTTAATCTACATTACATACTCAGGGTAATGGCTGCAGCTTCATGTTTACTGGACAAAAAGATTCAACTTATATGAGAAATAAAATATTTGCATTTTCTAAAAATGTTAAATTACTTCTTTAGAAGCAGTCTTTTTTGTCCACAGCTGGTTGCGGCGAGGCATTCCTAATTCATGTGTTCTATCATTATCTACTAAACAAAAGCCACAAACAGTGTGACACACTCTGATGTGACAGAGAAAGAGGAGTCTGTGCTGTTCTTTTGACCAGTGTTTGACATGTGGCTTTACTGGGCCTAATCGAAGTGTGTCCTGGCTTCTTGGGTTTCCCAGCCAGGTGTCAGAGCTCAGGGGGACGTTACCTGAGCAGCTGAGAGGTGTTGGAAGCTCTGGAAGGGCAGGTAAGCGATCAGGTTTCCAGTGTTCCTGATGAGTGACTGATGACCTTTGGTGATGTCAGAGGGGGACAGAACTTTGCTGTACCACAAGCCAAATGCCTCCCGCTGCTCCAAACTCATCCTGTCCAAGTTTCTGTTAATGGTCTCCTTTCTAGAGAAATAAAATAAAATAAAATAAAATAAAATAAAATAAAATAAAATAAAATAAAATAAAATAAAATAAAATAAAATAAAATAAAATAAAATAAAATAAAATAAAATAAAATGAAATAAAACAAAATAAAATAAAATAAAATAAAATAAAATAAAATTAAAGGGGATGGAGAATTAAAATCATCATTTTCATTTTTTGGACGGCGTTTCAGAGTCTCCCTGCTGTTGAGAATACACACGAAGTGCAAGGCAGCGTCATCATCTCCTTTCCAGGTATTTCCCCTTTTTTTAATTGCCACCAGAAAACAGGTCAATGCGTGTTTGACTGTAATGTGACGTCACATTACAAGGAGCAGCCCCTCCCGCACAGACAAAAAACACTCACCCACTTTCAAACACGCCCCTGGTCAAGCTAGAGCAGATGGGATCGTTCAGGCAGGAAGTCAGTCGATGAAAAACAAAGTGAATCTGGTCGATTTCAACAATAAAACACTATAGGCTGTTTTTACTTTTACTTTGAAACACCCAGTTCCCCGCCGTGTTCTCCTGTAAATGCAAAGATGAAGCTGAAGAACCATCTCACCCCCAGTTATAACTTTCAGCCCATGTTTCT
>JAVQJG010029719.1:0-26816 GCA_036024015.1 Craterocephalus amniculus
AGAATTACAATAAGATGAAAACAAAATCAAGCACAAAATCATTCAAAAATGGCGATTAAGTCTAAAGTAAAATGCACATCATGATCTAATGTTCCACTTGTTTGCAGCAAAATAATAGCTAAGAACTGCTGCTCTAAACATATCTCATATCTTGTTTGCAGCATAATAATAGCTAAGAACTGCTTCTCTAAGCATAGAGTATTCCTTACCATTTCACAGCTGGTAAAAATATTCAAATCCATGGCCACCCCTATTTTATATACATATAGCTACAAACTTATGTTCTCATTTGTTTGATTATTTATTTCAAACAGGTTTTTGTTTTTATCATGCTCTTTTTTCTTGTTAGATAATAAGCATTGCTTGAAATAGCTGTCCATTTTTGGTAGCTTACATGTTTAAATCAATGTGATGGAGGCAAAAACAAATATGTTGAATAGAAAAATCACAACAGTTTACAACAAAAACAGGCTGAAAGCAGAGAGGACACAAGGGAGTGTGAACTGCAGAATGAAAGCAAGATGGTGAAATTATCCGAGACCTTTCACTGCTGCACTAATCCATATTTTACAATGTTGCCGCCAAGAGCCAAGGGGTCGTAAGTCTGCTGTATGACATCCGCACCACTTAGACAAATGGATCGTACAGAACAGAGAATATTGCACTGCGGGTCATGTTAATCTGTCTCTTGCTAAATTCATCCTGTAAGTATGTTAGATTACGAGTATGTGGGAAATGCACGTGACAAACGTGTGAGTACACTTTTCTCATAGGTAAAACAGGACTTCAGTTGCTTCTTTCCGAGCTAGAATTTTTTTTTTTTTCATTAGCTATGCTAATTAGAGGTTTGTCTTATTTTCAAACCAAAGAATAAAGAGCTCTTTGCCATATTTTCACCATAAGCTGCATTTCCATTTCCAGAAATTCAGTGACCGCAACCACTGAATTCCTGAAGTTACGTGGTGGACAGAGTCTATTTGCATTGCTAGTTGAAAACCAAAAGGTGTATCCAATGTCTTGAGGGCGCAGAGAGAAGATGAATAAGGGAGCCGGCACAAGACTGGCTCTATATATAGCAAGTAATCTGTCATCTCATTTTTTGTCGTCTCTCTTCCCCTCGTTTTTTGCTTTGAGGAATGAGGGATTGATGTTCAGAAGATCAGAGAAAGTAAAAGGGCAATCATGAAGACTTGGTGAGAGAGGGAAAAGTATGGACAATGTATGTGTGTGTTTCTGTATTTATGTCTGTGTGCATTGAAAGAAGAAAGGAGAATGAGCCGAGCGACCGATGGCTGCTGGTTTTGTAGACCCACTTATCGCTGGCCCGAGTTCAAGTTACGTAGTTCAACTTTTAAAAGAACAAGAAGAAAAAAAAAGAATATCTGACAATTTAGTTTCAAAAGATTTCAGCTGAATCTCATCGTACACTGCAAAAATTCCATTTCTCCTCAATCTGCAACGCTGCTACAGCCTAAAGTCAGATACTTCTAAAAGTGGATATTGTTTGAACGTCCTGTCATCTGTGACAGGTCAGATTCCCTGGCAGAGATCTCTCCACCAGTTAGAGACAGATATGCCTTGTTCACAAGTGTAACTGTAACTGTAACTTTATTTATAACACACTTTAAAACAACAGGAGTTGACACAAAGTGCTGACAATGTAAAACATTAGAAAAAAATTAACGAAGACACAATAAAATCAAAACAAGATAAAAACAAACATAAAACAAACATGTCAAAAAGTCAGCATCTTAAGTTGTGTCAAACGCCAAAGTGAACAGGTGCATTTTTAAAAGGGATTTAAAAATATGTAAAGAAGAGGCCTGTCTAATGTGCACTGGTAGCTCATTCCATAATTTTGGTGCTGCCACAGCAAAGGCCCGGTCACATTCACACACACGCAGAGCAAACACTGACGTACACACTCCTGGGAAAATGCTGAGGGGCCCGTGAAGTTCCCTTTGAAAAGATCCACCTTGTGGCCACTTCAAAGCACAGATGAAGGAGTGGATAAAGTAGGAGCAAAAGGGATGGAGGGAGAAACAGAACAAAGCGGGTGGAGGGGGCGAAGAATGAGACAAGAGGAAGATAAAAAGATATACAGTGAATGGTGGAATCAAACAGGGAGAAATGTGGTTGGAATTAAAGAAATACATGAGGGGTTACTCGGCAAAAAAAGAGGGAGGCAGATTTGCATGAGGAAGATAGTAGTTCACACGAGGATAAGGGTACATACACAAGCTGTAAACATGATCAAGTGCAAACACACACTACATCTAGTTGATCCCCAACATTGGTGAATAGTTTGAGAGGTCAAATCCAATCCCTCTGCATAAATACCAACTGACACAGCAACTTTCTGCTGAGAGAGAATCTTAACTCTTGAGGAAAAACTCTCTGATGGCTAGCTAGCTATGCTAAAGCCTCAAGGCGAATGCTAATACGTACGGGAGAGCGTGGGATCATTAAACTAACTCAGCCACTCATTGGTGGTGCAGCTAGCTCGCTAGCTCCATCTAGAATCACTTTGAGTGAATAATTCAGAGAGGTGTAAATAAAATATATCCAGTTGGCCTCACCTTAAAAAAACCTGAAAACCAGAAAGCCGCCATGCTGAGTAATGAGTTCTTTAGTAGATGAGTTGAGATATGATAGGCAAGCAGATACACGCATTAAAAAAAAGTCACCTCAAAATTCAGTTATTCAGATTGATATTCAAAGAGGAGGGGGTGCTACTTTATTTAAAACAGAATATTTTATCTATATCTGCCTTTGATAATGACACTAAAATATAGCATCTCCCCAGATCTACCAGAGAGCCGCAACAGCAGTTATTTGCAATGTTGTCCGAAAGTGCTATTATCAAAAAAAAAAAACAATAACTTGGAAATGATGTTATCCAGAGAGAAATCGTATTACTATCCTTTAATTTTCCCAGAATTACAGATGAGAGCAGGACATTTATTGCTTCTCCCCTACAGCTAGGAGTGTAATGTTTTCTGCATAATGCAAGAGCACTGCAAAATGGCTACATCGTGGCCCAAATCATCCCCCAAACAAATGGCTTCATAACCAAACGGACAGCAAACCCCTTGTGTGTTACGTCTCAAGCCTACGGTGCAAGTTAAGAGTGTCACAGAGGCAGATGGAGGGTGGCAAGGACAAGAAATCAGAGCGCTAGCAAGTTGGGAGAAGATGAATGGGCCACAGGACTTTTCAGCAGGTCCCAGTGGTGCTACAGCGCTAACACACTGTGGTGATGTAGTCGTCACCCCGTGTGCCAAGACTACAATCGAGACTGAGCACAAATCAATACGTGCTCCGGTCGATTTCTCGCCATGGCGCCTGTGATTATGACAATCACTCCAGGTGGCTGGAGTGTGGATCACATTGCCTCGATGGCTCAAAGGCGCTGCTTCTGGTACACAAAACCTTTTTTATTTTCCAAAAGGTCAATCAATAGGAAAACAGTCTCATTTCCCTTTGTCACTGTCAAAGTTCTCAATTTATGCAGTTATTGGTTGTAAATGGGACCCTTGGGAATGGAAGATGCCTTTGACACATGTTAGAGTATCGGGCAAAGTGATTATGCAGTTTAAAATAGCTTAATTTGAAATACCAGTGATGTAAACGTAGATGCAAAATGCTTAATGTGAACCGTGAAGCTTGGATTTGAAGATAGTTATTCAAAATGGAGCAAAGTGTGAGAGAACATTCTCTCCGTGTCCATGCGGTTTTATTTCTGGATGTTGTTTTCATATCTTTGTACTCCTCTTGGTGTCCAAATGCCAAGGTTGAGAAACTTAAAAGATGTCTCCTGGCTAAGCCCTCAGAGACTGACATCTGAGGACAGCTGCACTTCCTCTTGCCCCGCACCCCCCTCTTACACTCTGTCAATCTAAAACTTTTAACTCACCTCCTCTTGCCCCACCTCTCCAAATTTATTTCCTGTTCCTCTGTTGTCTCCTCTTATAAAGCACTTTTACTCCCATCTTTTCTTTCCCATTAACTTCCAACGAGTAAATCTTCCGCTGAGAAACATGTATGGTGCCTGTATCAGTTAGCCCGACCGACAGGCAGTCTCTGAGTATGATTCGTATCTGGAGCTTCCTCTCAGCTCCTTTTCCTCTGACACAACACTTTCTAAATTAGCTGCCTGGCACAAACCCCAGCCTGAGCATCAGTGCTTGACCTCATGCTTAACAGGAATGTCTATTTTACTTCACAGAAATTACCAAATTAGGCTTCAGAAATATGAAAAGCACAAAAAATATCACCATTAGAGCATAAAAGGCTCCCTGTTTTATCTCAGCAGAGTTTTGAAGTACGCTGAGCTTACGCTTCTTGAGGAAATGGTCAAATATTCTCTACAAATATACACACAAATGAAACAATATCGATTTTAAAGCCTTAATTTAATTACAAACCTTAATAAATGTGCAAACACTGCATACTGCTGCCACCTTTTAAACTGAAATCTGTTATTACCCAGCAGGCCGCAGGTCAACCTTCTGATGATTAATGTAGGTGATGGTAATGAGCACTATCCTCTTTCTTTCCATTCCTGTGGCTGGCATCTGCCCACCGTACACATGCAGAGCGAAGGTGTGCCTGTGCTTGGCTGGAGGGCAGAAGGGAGACAGCTAGCATACAGTAGACTAATTGGGATAGCAGCATACTGAGAGCTGCCTCCAACTTCTATAGCTGAGTGTTACAGCAGATTCAGCTGTGTGTTTACACGAATACCTGGCATTCAGTCGCAGCGGATACTTTGTGTGATTGATGCCAGTCATGCAAAGAAGCCTCACTCCAGTATGTAATACAGATGCAGCCACTTAGAGAGGCCAGCTGCTCCATGCATGGGCTATTCACATCCCAGATGATTCTCTGCAAGGTCCATGACTTCAACTGGCTGACATTTGACTGGAAGAAGCAAATCTAATTGGCTGCATCTGCAGCTACAACAGTGCAAAATTTAGCAGTTTTATAACAGAGGCTAAGAAATAGTGGGTTTTATCACGTGCCAACATTCTTTATTGCATGAATCTGATGCATGCTCAAAAATAGTCAATTTGACGCATGTTCAAGGCTCTAAAAACATTACATAACTGCAATCTTTTGGAAGTTTTAACTTACTCTATAGCTGTACTCTATAGATGTACAAATGTGATAGAGTACAGCTACGCTATGCTCTACAATGCTTTTAAAGTGGATCTACAACAGAACCAAGTCTAAGTCTAATTATACCCAAAATTATCCACAAATATTTAAACTATTCCAATTTGCCATTTATCACAGTTGTTTAAAATGAGGAATTCATTAACTGGAGATGTGGACAAATGTACCAATGCACATCTTCTTGTGGGAGTGGGAATTAATCATGAGATACAGGCAAGAGTATTACCTCAAGTATCTATTAACAATGTATTATTATTACAACCGAAGTCCACAAGAGAAAACATTCATTTCAGAGGTCCTTGGCTCTAACCAAATCTAAGACCTGCCCCTCTTAAGACCATTATTCAACACATATATCATCTTTAGTAATAAAGCAAAATCACCAGTTGTTCTATTTTTTGAAAGCGGGAAGGGACATCTATAAACAATGCTGAGCTTCTTATCCCTCTTTTGTGCTAAGCTAAGCTAAACAGCTTCTTCTGTGACCTTGTTTTGCCAGATGAATATGAGAACGGCATTGATCTCACTCAACAGGAAAGCAAATGAGAGGATTTCCCAAAATGTCAAACTGAATCTTTAAACTCCACCTGTGGTCATAATCTGACTCCTTCTTTGAGATGTTCTTATTTAAGAAATCGTCAGGATATCAATGAGAGAATTAATATCTACAACAGCATGACAAGTTGATGAAAACAGTGTTATTAGAAGCTCCGGTGTTGTGCCAACTATGAGACAGTGCAAGGACAGGTTAATCTACAGAGGACATCTGATTACAGAGAGGCCTCTCAATTACAAGCTGGTATGTGCTGTTAATTAGAAGCAATGTTTGTTTTATCTTTAATAGGATTATAAAATACATTCTTTGGGCCACATGAAAGGTAAGTAGAGTGAGTCAAAGGTAAGATTTCAAGCCCTGCAATGGTAGTAGTCTTATTTTAGTATAGAAGTGCACCCTGTAACAAATGCACCATCGTGACCTGTGCCATCCAATAAAGAGGCTTATATCATTCTACAACAATGTGCATGCTTGCGTGAAAAAGCAAGGTTTGGGGAAAGGTAAGGTTAGACAAAGTCATTTGGAGTGAATGAAAATGAAAGACAGAGAATTCATAGATGGCTGTGGTGTTTTAGTAACTAACTGGAAACATTGGCATGCCACAGCTGCAATGCGAACAGCACTCAATTTCCCAGAATTCAACACACCACAAAAAGATGTATTTGTCTCCTTCATTTAGAAACAGTTTCTTGAAAAAGTCTGCACTGAGACAATTGGACTTCAAAGGCCGAACAAGTAGAAAAAATGTCAGTACAGGAATTTGTCAACTTGAAATTTAGAGTAATGCAATTTTGTTTACAAGTTCCAAGATAGATTGATATATAAGCGGTCTCTCAAAAAACACACACACACACATTCCTTCAGCCATATCATAATGTTTTCCTAAATATAGATAAGTGGTTTTGGTTCCTGAATTTAACTAAAGTTATCAACATGTGTAAAGCACAGAAAATTGTGTTGCCTATACCTAACCCAGCCCAGACTAAAACAAAATGAACATTGGATGACTGTTTCTGTTCTTTTTAAAACAATTTTAAAAGTGTCCACCTGATTGTAGTCTCCATCACATTCACTCATAAACAAACACACACACACACACACGCACACACACACACACACACACACACTAAATAAATTGGCCATTCTTTTTAAAACTGGGACTTGTTGCAATTGCAATTTTATTATGAAATCAAAAGTCTTATCTATGTCATCCAAATGACAACAAACTATTTAGTCTTCATCCCACCCTAAAAGCATCCCTCTGCCCATCTCCTTATAATGCCATATCTCCATCCACTGAGAACAGGAAGTTATATATTTCAAGGCCCAGTCATCCCCTATAGCAAATATGGAAAAGGAGCCTTCTGTTCATCCTGTATGTGCGTCATTTGGTCAGCTTCCAGGACTCTTATGGATGCAGCAAAGGGTGCAGTGCTATGGAAATGCCTCTTTCTGAGAACGTACATTATCATGATCTGTTTCATTGTCGCCATGTTTGATATTGGTGAATAGAAGACAATGGAAAAGAAACACCTTTATTTCTGATCAAGGACTGGGATGTGGCAGCAAAGAAATGAGTTGGAAGCATAATAGAAGCTCTGCCAAGATGAGCTGCAGCAGTGATCATGAGCAGTCGAGGAGTTTGTCGTGAGGAGTCTCTTCTTTTTATTTTAAAGATAGACAAAAATTCTAGCTGCTGTATGTTTTGATCTTACATCAGTCCGTGTTTTAGCTCAAACAAATCCAATAGATCCTACATCAGTTTACCGCCTTACCTTCTATTCATCCACATCTCTGTTTTACAAGCTTGCATTTTCAGTATTCAGCCTCCTTTGGCAGTAAGCCTCTTCTTTTTTAACCCTATTTTGAAATAGTCAGTTCATCTTTCTGTCATCCTCTCCCTGTCCAATCCTCCCCCTCTCCCTCGCAACTCCTCCCTCCCACCATTGTTTCCAGATGATATATATGAACTCTCATTACAGGGGTGGTAATAGACTCCTCAGCCATATGATCCTCTTTATTATCTGTCAACTTTGGACTACATCTCTAAGCTGATTAGCCAGAGTCTTTTCAGTGTTTCAATTAAGACCATTTTGCAGTCAGGCAGGCCTTATATTCATTACAGACATTCTAGGAGCCCTACACAATGTTAAACTACAGTAATCCAAGAAGCATTTTACAGCATTCTGGATAAAAGAGTGAGAGAAGGATGACATCATGGCAAATGTTAATTCTGGTCTCAGAGGGAAATGGCTTAAGTAGCTATTAACAGCAATCCAGAGCAATTTACAGCAGCAGACAGACATACGGTTTTTGCATAAATGCCCCAGATGGCAATCATATTGCTGTCACGCGCACATCAAACACACTCACATGCTTTGTCGTGCTTTAAAGAACAGAGCAAGATTCAAGGACGGCATCCCTTTCACCTTTTAAGTACCTTTATATGATGCAAAACCGTAAGAACTGAGCAAACTCACAATCTGAGCGGGGTTAGAGGAGGATATCAGATTGCCTGTTTAGGTAGAACAACTCAACGGCCAACAGCAACAAAATATCTATATCTGTGTCAATTCACATGAGCTTTCACAGAAAACCTTCCTAGGGACCAGGGACCGGAGGTCTGGGAAGGAATAAAACGAGGGACGAGGAAGACGATAAAACTAAAGGGAGAGATATGTGCTAATGGATTTAGGTCAAATGATGGTGTTATTTCTCAGCATTAATGTGTGTGAGTGTGTGAGCTCACATGTTCACGAGTGCATGGTTTTGTCATTAGCATTAGTGCCAAAGTATGATGATCTGGAGGTATTATCAGTATCTGTTTAAGGTGTCCGGCTTTGTCAAATACCCACTTGACACTGGAGTCACCATTATGTTTTATCAGTCAGTCTGCATGACTCCATCATTTTCCCAAAGCAACAAACACACACGCACACACATTTATCCACTAATCCATTCAGTCATTGTTAATCCAGCTGTGTGCTGGTGCAGGGATGTGATGTACACGGCTGACAGCCAAGTCATCAGTGCTGATGTCACACCTGTCTGTATTTTGGTTTGTCACTGTTGTTATTGCTGTTGTTGCAAACGCGACATCCAAATCTATGGAGGAGAATAAAACCTTTCCACTTTGTGCTGCATATAGCACACTAAATTTACCTCAGTGGAGATCATCAGTGTCACAAATACACGTGTTTGTGCTCCGAGTGAAATGTTGTTGTCAGGTTGCCGGCTCAGGCTCGCTCAGAGCATCAGTCTGAGAGTAAAGAAGCGGGAAAAAAGGGGGATAAAATCGTACTCACATCAAGGATTTCTTGTACTATTTCCCAACAGCAGCAGAGCAGGTGAGAAGTGCCTTTTTTCATGGGCAACTTCGTAATGCTCGGAGACAAGAGCCCTATTTGTGTTGTTTTCCTCTCAGAACAATTTCCTTCTTTTATTTTCCTGTTCTCCATTTTTGTATTAAGATCTATTTCTGAAAAAAAGACAATATGAAACTGCTTGGGAAATTGATCTGTTGCTCTGTGAAAACATTTAAATGTCATTTATAAAAAAGTAAAAAGGAAAAGAAAATTCCTTAGCTGACCATAAAATGGCTTTGAGGTGCTGTCGCAAGATGGTTGCTCAAGGTTTGCTATAAAAATCGAAGGTTGTTTCAGCTAACTGGACACTAGAGTCTGCCTCGAGTCGACTTATTGCATCTATTAGTTTATTCCCTATTCTGTGTGCAAGTAAATGTGCTATTATTTAGATATCATTCCATTTTTGCTGTACAAAGGTGAAACAAATCTGAAATCATAACTGAAAAATCAAGCTTCTGAGTTAATTTATTGTCACCATCAGAGTGTTTATCAGAAGTTATAAGCACTTCATCGGAGTTAATGATAACATCTCTGCAGTTTTTGTGCTATATGGACATGCATGAGAGAAAGGTAGAAGGGTGAGAATTGTTCACACTCCAAGCCCTTTTCATGCACCGTGATGACAACATTGTGTTCCAGCGGCTTATATCATTAGCAGAGCAAATGCAGCTACAGATGCTCCAGCAGGTACTGAAATCAATAAATAAAATAAGTCTAAATCTAAAATCCACCAAGTTGACCATCATTTGCCGCTCCTCCAGAATGACTGTAAAACTAAACTCTATTCAATTCAGCCTTCTGCCTCCTCAGAAAGCTGAATTGCACTTAGCGGTCAGCGGCAGTGACCTTAACCAGTCCTACGATTTCACTTTAGGCAACATTTCAAAACGTAAAGAAATTAATTTTACTGAATAAAATCTGGGTTGCTACAATTAAATTTCCCTGGAAACAAAATCTGTGAAGATTAAACACAAAGTGGCTTTGTTCTGTTTGTTTTTTGGCTCGGTTGGACTTACAGTGACGTATAGTTGCAGTTTAGTCAGGTTGCAGTTCTAAATAAGAAGCTGTTCTTAATCTGTCTGCCTGATTAAAGAGAAGTTGTGATAAAAAAACACTGAAAGAGTACTTGTACTACAGTGGAAGACACATCATGTGGAAGCATATTAACAGGACCATAGTGATGAGATGTGATTAGAAAAAATACTTTTCATAAAAACGTCTCAAAATGTCCAAGACCTCTCTCTATCTAAACTGTTAAATCTATTCACTTGAGAAGCAGTGTAAGCGGGTAATCCCTTGGTAGGACAAATCGAAATGATTTAGTTGATCATTATCCAGGAACAAGCTGGATTTACACACGTCACCATGCGGCGTCTCTTTGGAATAACTCATAACAATAATTAAACTGTAACTCTTATTCCAATAGAGAGGATTTTCATGATTTTCCAATTTGAAAGCAAAGGTTGCGGTGTGTGATCGACGTATCCCCGATTAAGATTTGACTGCTAGTGGAGAGTGGTTGGCTTGGACACTGGTGTAGGAATAAACAAAAAGGAAAAAAAAAG
This sequence comes from Craterocephalus amniculus, assembly GCA_036024015.1. NCBI lineage: Eukaryota > Metazoa > Chordata > Actinopteri > Atheriniformes > Atherinidae > Craterocephalus > Craterocephalus amniculus. The sequence continues at coordinate 10,665 of JAVQJG010029719.1, forward strand.
GATAAATTAGGCAGCACTAAAGAGTATGCAGAGAGACATTCAGAGATTTAGACAGATGAACAGCAAACACTAAAAGGAAGCATGACAAGGAGATCATGGAAAAGAGGATGGAAAGAAAGGGGAATTGAGGGAGAAAATTAAAACCCACGCGAGAGAAGAAGCGGCGAGATTAGGATTGAGCGGAGTGAGGAGTAGGGACACGACAGAGATTTAAACCCTGAACGGGAGAGGAAGAGGAGCATCACAATTCAAATAAATAAATATGAAAAACAACCATTAAAACATGCAACTGAGAAGGAAAAAAAAATGCGATTGAGAAACGGCACAAGACAAAAAAATGACAAGAAGCGGAAATAAAATTGGAAATAAACCAGGGAAATGGATAGATGGTGGATAGATGGATAGATGCAAAGCGCTATAATGTAGCAGAGGAGACAGCAGATGGTGGGGATTATTCTGGACTAAAATACTCAGGGATCTACAGAGAGAAGGCCGCAGACATAAACCATTACAGACTCCATCTGCCAGAAATAGACCTAACAGAGTTGTAGGTCCACCATCATCATGATGATCAAGCACTGCTTGGAAAGCAGCCATAACTACCACCATAAACAACACAACATAACTGGAGTCAGATAAAATGCTGATGCTCCATAAGCTTGAGTGTTTAGACCCTCATGCAGATGCACTTACAGAACGGGACCTTTAAAACACCCGGTTATGGCATTTGTGTGAAGAGGTAGCTAAATGGCATTAACTGTTGGAAGGAGTCATTCAGAACGCGCTTAGATGCGATTATGTCCGATAAGATGCCACTAATCCACATTTTCTGTTCACTGACATTCAGGACCCCCCGCCACCCAACTTTTAACTGTGTGAATGGATATTTCTGCAAAAAAACAACAACAACGTAATGATCCTCAAATCTCCCCAGCATTGCTGTTAAATCCATCTAAACACACACAGGCCTACACCTGTATCTGCTAATCATCCCGCTCCCCCCGGTGTGGAAAAAAGAAAGAGGAAGCAGCAAGAGACATGGAAGAGAGTTCGAGGAATATATTTTTTTTCCATTTTTTTACCTTTCCCAGAGTGCAGATCAAACCTTGAACCTGCAAAAAAACAGAGAAAAAAAAACATAATTATTGTTGTAACTGAGCACATCACAGCACACTTTAACACTGATGAAGCAATTTAAACAGAAATGATCCACACATGTCGCCAGGAAGGCAAAGCCCGCACCACGCTCACCTCCTATCTGCAGCTTTCCTCAACACTCCTCTGTAATTGCCTATTGAGGCGTGTCACTCAAGACTTGCACATTATGTCTCTGCAGCAGCATGTAAGTCAGTATAGTTCTACTGTCAGCATTACGGTTACATATTGACTTATTCTACATGTGCGTCTGAGAGTGAGCGTGTGTGCGAGTGGGCATATGTGTTATTGACTAATTATCTGCCTGACAGAGGACGGTTAATTAAATCCTTCCCTGGCAGTAGGCATAAAGTAATTATTGTGCATGGTTGCATGTCCACCAAAAAAGAGAAAGTAATCAACCACATGTGCTAAACATATGTCACGTGTGTGCTGCTGCAACACACATGTTACAAAGAAGTTCCCTCGCGAGCCTGCATGCCCGCCCGCATCCACCGGCAAACTAACATTTCTTCGTTTTTGTTCAATGTCTGGCAGGCTAAATAAAAACAGATGGCAACTGAATGCGGCTGCATTGACTTGCATGTGACGAGCTGCCAATATTAACTTTGATGCTGCCATCGACGTTGCTGGCAGCAATAAACAGATGTGACTTCCGCTGCGAGCCGAAGCAACGAACTATGCTTCTTTGTTCTGTTTGAGAGCATCACATACAAAAAAAAAGGTTTTTATAGATGTGAAGAAGTCACACATAAGACGAAAAATGATTTGCTCTTTTGCTCACTTGAAAAAAGGAAAAAAAATACTTATATTTGAGAAGTTCTCTTTCAAACATATTAAATAAGGGAATGTAAATGAATTTGGCAACGGGAGGCGTTACCAGTGCCAAACTGGGCCTTCAGACAGTGCCAACATTTTCTTTCAAATTCCCAGATTCACTGTGCCCTCAATAACGTGATGCTGCTGTGCAGGAAGAAAACTGCTGAACCGGCCGTCTGGTTGGTTTATACATGCGCAGACTACGCTCTGATTAGTGGATCTGCTTGGTGCGAAGATCCAGCGCCACACTTATCTGTGATATTTTCGTAGGTGACAGTGAGTGTTAGAGAGTCTTCACCTTTAATGAAAGAGTTCGCAGGTTATAATCAGTAAACGCAGCTTTTTACTGGCAAGGAAACACAATCACAGTCATCTTTTTAAAAAACAATCCATATAGCAGGACATTTCTCCTTACTACCTTAAAAATAGCAGAACTTTCTCAGGGTATTTTTCAATGTGAGACCAATGAATAAAATACATGTTGATACTTTCTATTTTTAAAAATCCAATCTTCTTCTTTTCATACTAAACACTGCTCCCTTTGTCCAACACTGGCTCCATTCACTATCTTTTAAAAAAAGGGGAAACACAGACAGTTACAGTCTATTGTCAGTGGAAACCTTTGATTCTCAGGCTGAACAGAGACTGACCACCCAGGCTGCAGGATCCAGGGAAACAACAAGAGGTTCTGTGGCATACAAATAAGTCCATTTATTTACTTCTAACACACATACACACAAAACTCTAATGTCTATGCTTTGCAAGTGCAGGTTTATGGCTCAGACATCATTCCACTAAACAGAACAATTCTTTCTCTTTATTTGTTAAAAGTAAAATTTTGGTTTTGCTGTTTCATGCTCAATACAAATCTGACAATCTTGCAAACATCTAGTCATGCCGTTTCTCAATAGAGGAGTCTATTTGCACTTCCTTCATGTGTGACAAGATTAAGCAAAAGAAAAGAGAGGGAAAAGGAAGTGCAGTAACAATCTGCTGTATTTTCTGCTTGAGCTGGCAGTGAAGGCGGAGGTGCGAGGCTCTGACACTTTGCCTGGCTGATCCTTTTCAGCTGATGTCGCTCACATGACCATCAGCAGCAAGTCTTCACGCTACCTGCCAAGCGTGACCAAAGTGTTCTGCACAGGCAGGCGTAGAGGCACAATCATTTCACCGGCTGGTGAGCGGCTGTGCCTGGCCATTCTTGTTAAGATGGGAGCACATGCAGATGCGATTTACAGTTTGCATCATCCGAATCCAAATGTCTTTATTATCATTGTATGAGAACAGCAGATATGAAAGTACAGTGCTTAGAGTGCATCAGTAAATAATACAAATGAAATAACAAAATGGCATTTCAGTTTATCATTAAATAAAATGCATTTAAACACCAGAACTACAGTATTTACTTGACCTGAGCTCTTTCCGTAAGTTGCATTTGCATAGAAGTCGGTTTTTTTTCCAGTGCTCTGTAAGCTTTGCCTGAGTCAAACAGCTGATGTCCAGGGTGGGAGGGCTCTCTGATCTGAGTTCATCTGGGGAAGTCAAAGTGCAACCGGTGATTTTATTGAAATTGTCTCTGTGTCTGAAGAGAAATGATGCGCATGTTGCATAACAGATAGGGTGAGACGGTAGTGCAGGACTGAATATGAAGACATCAGAATCCATCAGTGCAAGAAGTGTGTTTCTAGTATGAAGTTTCATCGAGTGACTGAACAATAGAACAGAAAAAAGCTGCATGACGTAAGCAACGGGCTGTGAAGCGACTCTCCTCAGAATGCCATGAAAGCACTCTTGTATTCTGTGATTGGTCTCTGAGTCCAACCCAAGCAGGCTGGGTTTCATTTTCAACCTCCGAGGCACTTTTCTGAGAATTTCGAACCATTACCCAAGCTCAACAATTGGCAATGGCTGCCAAGCACCTTCAAGGGAATGTCAGTTTCCATGGAAACCTTGCCACCCCCAGCTGTGGTCCCTGCTACCCCTTCCACCGTCATTTAAAAGGAAAAAAACACTTTGATGGCCACATATCACAAACCTTCCTGCAATTCTCTCTTGTTCACTTTTCCTTTTTCTCCAAATGGCATCACTGTTTGCATTGACCTGATGTGGCTGCTGCCTCTGTTCACCCACATCAGCTAATGCTCATTTGCATGACTGAGAAGCTTTGATTGAAGTCAATGGAGACATGCACAGGATTAAAAGACAGTTAAGAAGCCAGGAATTAAGGAAGAATGCTTGGAGAGAATAGAGGAGGCCATACAATAACAAACTTTTCAAAGTTTGATTGTTTTAACATGAACAACTAAATAACTTCCTCCACTTAGTATGACAAAGATTAAAACTTTTATCTGTATAATCAGATAAAGATAAAAGTTAGTTGCATGGGTTAAATAAATGCTTATAAGTTAGACCTGGGAAACATGAGTTACAAACATTCTTGGCTTCTTAGAGTGTCTGATATCTGTTGTAGAACACCTTGTAGTCAGTAAGACATCTTTGAGCCACATCAAACAGTGACTTTGCCAATTAAACTTCAGACATGGGTTCATTTCCATAAACGCTGAAATGATTACATGTCATTGAATATCAAAGATCAGAGGGAAAAGTTCAGAAAGTGAAAATAGATTTGGGTTTCAGAACATCTTTTTCTTCTGTCCTCTCTTATTAATTATTCAGCAACTCTTCACATTTATTTGCTGCTCCCTGTTAACTGATAAGAAAGCATCTAAAACATCAACATTCAGCTTTTATAGTTAATCTTCACTATCAATAATCTAATGGTGTCAGGTATAATGGCTTATCATCCAGCGGGACCCCGCCAGTCCTTTTATTTTGTTACTTTAATTACACGATGCTGCTGCTGCTGTTTGAAATAATTATTCCCAATGGAGCTCTTTCACGTTTCTATATGAGCTTTTAAGTGAGGGATCTGAAAACCTCTAACACCATTAACACTCAGTCAGTACCACCGAGTAGTTTGCACTGGACCGTTTCATATTTCTGCGTGAGCTTGCACACACTGACATTGCTTGTGCAATTAAAGGCTGAAGAACCTCACAAAAAGTTTAATAACTGGAACAAATGGGATAACAAGTACGTAAAAAGAGGAGAAAATTTCACATGTTTAAGCACAAAAGTTAATATTGTGATAGAAATGCCAGTTTCAGCTTTTTCTCTCCAGCTTGATGACAAAAATGTACTCTTATGTTTATTTTACCACTAAGAGCCAAGCATCAGCAGTAAAACAAATAACTCTGGGATCTGTTTGGTTTGCCTGCATTCCAATGATTCACTGCAGCATTTGCAGACCAAAAACAAGAGCTGAGAAGAGGAAAGGCATTATGGCTCATAAGCAAAGTTAATCAAAGTGTAAGGGGCTGTGCTGGCATAAAGACAAAAATCAGTCTGATAATCTGAGGTGCTTTCTGCGACGGAATCAGTCAGAAAAGGATCTATTTCTGGTGCAAAAGAACCAAGCAGCTGCTTTCTCGGTGATGAGGACAAGGGAAAGAAGAGAACTGCTCAGTGGACGCTGAAGAAATGTAGCTTCTAGCAAAGCAGAGACATGTGCGTCCCACGCTCGTCTCTCCTGCTCGTGTGCATCGCCAGGAGCCGATCGGCAGGTAGGAGCAACGTCGGACACCGCGTTCCCAAAAAAATCGACCCCCACAGGAGTCAGAGTTGCTTTTTAACTGCTTTCTTTAAAAAAACAAAAACCTGGCATCCGTTCACACATAATTTCACGACCCACGGTGTTCACACCTGATTCTCACCCCTCCTGGGTCTTAATCAAGTTGTTTGTTTCAGAAAGACTTCATTAGTTTTTCTTTTTCTGGTTGTGAAGGTGCAAATGCCTCTGAGTTAGCATGTCTGCCTCTTCATCCAGATGCTTTTTTAGCATCAAACAAACCCACTTATAGTCCTTGAGAGCATCGCAGACTGCATTTAAACAGTAATGTAAGCTCCCTCATGGTTTTGCCTCAACGATCATTTTTCACCCTGAGTTCTCTTTGTTATTGGGAATGCAGGTTATTACAATGCGGGCTGCAGATGAAGGGGTGTTAAAGATGCTTTCCTTTATGGACAATGATTTGTTTGTTTTATGTTCCACCTTGCAGGCCTCCCGGGCCCTAACCTACATTACGCCACAAGCACTATTAATCATTGATGATCGGACCTTTTAATATTGCTCATATAAAATTTATCGTCATATGAATAAAACAAATAAAGCTTTCTCTTCTAAAATACTGAAAATTTTTCTTTTTCTTTTTTATTGAAGGGGTGATTATTGACTATGTTGCCTGTGAAAGGACTTTTTTTAGATTTTCTTGTAGTACAATAATGTGATTACAGTGTATACACTTGTGTAATACCAGTTGGCCTAATTTTCATGTTGTTCTTCAGACTGGTATCAGAGAAACGTCAAAAAATTTGAGAGGTAGTGCCCTCAAATGTTTCATTTCAAAAATTAATGAACCATTCCAACAACAAAGGCCTTGCAAATCTCACATCTAAGGCAAAAGCAGCATAATCATTTAATCCAAACATTCATTATAACTTAGCAGAGAAAACGTCTCCAGAGGTCAATTAACCCACCGGGTGAACCGAGAACTGAGAATATGCATGAATCACTCGTGTGCACACAGAGGCACTGTAGAGCAAAGATAACCCACAAGCCAACAAGCACACATCAACAGGCCGAGATGATAAAGACATAAAATGAGCGCTTGTTTTAATCCTACACATCACACACCCTCGCTCTTCACTGTACATATTACCAAGCATAATGGTGTCCTTTTATCACAAGTCATGTTTTAATTGGCAAAAGTGTGAAGCAAATAGACGCCGTCAAAGTGGCCCCGGCTGGCACAAATACATTACGGAACAGGACTATTCAAGCCAAGTTTTTGGATTCACATATGCTTTTATCATAACAGTCAGTCAGAAGTAGAGTAGCCAGATTATTTTTGCATTCTTTTCAATCCACCTTCCATACCAGGAAGCAATGCTCTTTGACTGAAATAAAGTAATCAAAGTCAGCAGAACAGATGTGATTGTTCCCCGAAACAATCCGAACCATGGTTGAGATTTTTTGGCTGTCTCTGAAGACCCAAATAAAAGGGTGCATGTTCTTATTCATCCAGATTATGAACAATTATAGTGACTTGGAAGAAGTGGAATAATATATCTATATTAATATTTCCCTATTGTTATTTCCCTACTTGCTTTGTTAGCCAGTCATCCAGTTTGACATTAAATATCTCTCTCTATGTGGACCTACCTTTGATCTCCAGACTGTTTTATTTCTTGCTTCTTCCTAGAGAGTTTACCTCCAATATGCTCACTTCAAACCAACAATTCACCCCCGCCTGAGCTCAGACCTCAGACAGTATCTTACAATTTTCATAATACATGAAACCTTTGCCACACTGGAGTCATTTTCTGTGCAAGTGCATCTGTCAAGAATATGCTCATTCACACAGTCATCTCAGGTGTGATTCAACTACCCATCTATACATAATGAGTGTGTGTGAGCTGCACGCAATTGCTCACAGATGCAAGTCAGAGCCTCTAAAAGATGCTTGCACAAGCACTTCAGAACACATGCATGAAGAAGCATGCATATAAAACCCCCGCACATCAACACAGACACTCAGGCACACACGTTTACCTGCAGCAAAAGATGGAAACCTTGCAGAATCAACTCTACAACAACTTGGGTTTGCATGAACGCAGGGGGGTCGAGGAGCCAAGACCTCCGGCTATGTGGGCCTTTAAATTGGTCCCAGTGAGATGTGAGAGCTCAGGCCACAGGGCTGACCTCTAACTGTACGCCTGTATATCACAGAATTAAGACTGTCAGCCTGATCAATGGCCGGACCACAGTGAGAGGAGCAGCTCTGATGTAGGGAGACTCCGTTAGAGGATAGGAGGGCTAATGATGTTAATGGCAAAGGCCACCTGGTTGTTCTCCAAGCACAGGTATTATTTTAAGGAACGTCCTTCAGCTATTGACTGTTGAAATATCTTGGGAAGTGATTAACAAAAGCTAAAGCAGCTCAAATATTTTATTAATGAGTCTGCTTCAATACCTCATTTTTAAAGGCAACAGCCTATGTACACCTTATTCCAGATTTCAGACCTAACACACACACACACACACACAGAGAGAATATGTATGTGAATGAGAATGTATGAGAATGTGTACAGAGAATATATTTGGTTGACACTGACACTGTCATTCTGCAGAGTGGTGACAGAAAATTGAGGCTCCTAATTGTCTCCACAGTCAGCTGTGCACTGTCCAGCTGCTGTGCATGGAATTCAACATGATGGGCATCACGTTTGGCGTATCAAGTTCCAAGAAAAGATTAACTCGGTATCCTGTCAGAAATCGGAAAAGTTGATTCTCACTCTCTGGTCAAAGCGAAAGTGCTGCTGGGTGATCCATCACAAGTTTTAGAGCATAATTGAACATTATCATCTTTAATGATAATACCAAGAAACAAAAAACCTAGTACCTTTTTTAAATTTTAGTTAGTTTTTTTTTTTAGTTGTGATTTTCAAATCAACATTTACCTGGCAGTTCTAAAAGGTTTTATTTGGGTAATAAAAATAAACTCGCAACACAACTAATCAACCCTGTGGCTTCTGTTCTCAGTGGTCTGTGCCAAAAATGGATCATTGCCATCACAAGGCCATAAACCGACTATTTGCACAGTAATTGTACAAGCTAAAGCCTTAAAAAGCCTTAAAATCAGACTAGAAAATGTTGAGAATTGATGCTCTTCAGATTAGCATTTATGCTAATGTGAACACCACTTTGTTAAATATGTATCTAAATCTTATCCCATTAGCCAATAACTGTTTCTGAATGGATTCCTAACATGTCATCCTTGCAGACTGATTCCTCGCCGGCTGCTGAGATGCCAGTACAGATGGACTGAATGGAGATGAGGCCAGCAGCCGTGTCTGTGGCACTAAACTCTTGGTGAATTGTGCCAGCGAAGAACCTCACCGCACTGTGGCCTGGCAGGGGAGAACAGGGCGACCATTGTCTGGCAGCGGCATGTTGACAGGAAGCACAATGCATCCACATAATAATGACCGAGAGAATACAGTGCCCTCGTACTGCCCTGCTTTTTCTTTCTTACATACAGTAAGCACTTTTACGCAGATAGGGCGTAAAACACACACACAAATCTACTTTACACTGACAATAACACACACAGCGTCACACAAGCACGCACACTCCATCACAAACTCCTCAGTGTCTGGTGCAGAACGGCCTGATTGCTGGTCTCATCACCAAGGAGACCAGCATTAAGCGGGCGCCTGGCAGAGACAGAATGGCATTTAGCATCGAGGACCCCATAAAGCTTTCAGGCAGACTATGCAGGCCTTTTCAGTGAACACTAGAAAAATAGGGAAAAGAGGGGGACTGAAATTGTGCTTGACAATCACATTAAAGACCAGAATGTTTTAGAGAAGTGAAAGTGAGGTGCAAAGAGCAGGTGGGTGACAGAGAGAACAGGGACAAACATCGCTCCAGAGGGGAAAAAACTAGATGGAGAGGCAGAAAATGCACGAAAATGAATGCATCATTGTGCATAAGAGGCAGAAAGAGATGCAAGAGCAGATAAAACATTGTTTTTCCTTTTTTTTACAATGACAAGTGCTTTATGGCTTTGACAAAATAACCACTGAGAATGAAGCATCTAACTAACATAAAACACCATCTGAGGGTTCACAAGCGCATGTGTGAATTCAGCCGACGTCACCGACGAGGGAAGCTATTAATACTTGTGCCCACCTGAGTCTCTCCTGCTAAACAGTGAGGGAAATGCAGTGCAAATTAACTATGAAAACGGGATTTTTTCCCCCCATTCACAACTACTCAGGCTGGAAGGAAAGAAAAGAAATGAAAAAAGGGGGAAATCAAGCATTTGGGTTTAATGAGAGCCCTTTGCCCTCTGTACAGAAAGGAGATGATTGAGGGATGGAACGAAGCAAGCAAGTGTTAAAAGGTTAAAGAGAGGGGGATTTGGGTTGTGCTGAGGTCCAGATGGTGTTGAGTTGAAGCAGAAACAGTGGAATTTGCAGGAGGAGAGGAGAGCCAAGGAAAAGAAAGGAGGAAATGCATAACCAAAGGTGGAAGACATTGTCATATCTGCCACATTTTCACCTGAATTAAGCATTGAAAAGTCTTGACCAGAAACTGCACCTGTATCTAATATTAATGTAATGTATAAGAATCAATATATTTCATCGGAATGCCACCTTACTTTCTTCTTTTTTATCAACAACTTCACAGCAACTTGGAACTTATTCTATTTTATAGAATTCTATTCCAATGCTTAACAATAGGAGTCATGCGTGCCTACAACCATCTAAAAGTCGCTGTTCTGTGTGCATTCCTTTTTGCATGGCAGTGACTAAGGTTTAGGGCTCAAAAAGCAAGGAACTGTCACCTTCGGGCCACGGTGACAAGCTAAGCTAGCAAGCTCCAAAGTGGTGCAGTGGTTAGCGCTGTTACTTCACAGCAACAAGGTTCCTTGTTCAACTCTCAGGTGGGGCTTTTCTCTAGAAGAAAACATGGTGGTTCAGTTAACTGGTGTTTCTAAATTCTCCCTAAGAATGGTCTTAACATGATTGGATGCACTGGATGCTACAGAATAGAGCAGCATCAATGACAGCCAAGTCAAACAGAGTTTTCAAGCGAGAGGAATCAGCTGACTGAATGTGGGCTGAGCATGAACTTGAGGTAACATGTTCTCTCACAATGCAGGGTTTGATATTACAATATTCAAGCTAAGGGTACAGTGTCAGCAGTTAAAGCAAGACTTACTTATTTCATTGATGATGTATCAAGTTACCAGGAAAGAAAGCCGATGCGGAGGATGAACATTTTTGGTAAATGTTCCTCAGTAATTTTAAATATTTATGTAATGGATTACTTTGTTTTTCCAGTCTTGCAATATAATTTCTGCATGATTCATGCTACCTCACTGTTTCAGCTTGATACCACACACCAGAAAAAACTCATCTGGAACTTGTGACTAGTTTTCTGGATTTTTTTGTGGGTAGCATCAACATGGATTCACTGGAATGGCTGCCACTGAAACATGTCTAACCTTAATGTGTTTCGTTACATCTGAGCTAAGGATGAAGAGCTATATGAACGTTAATTTAGTGTCAGGTGATGTTGAGCTTGATGACTATAATCGGCCTATAAAAATAACATCAGCCACTGAAAATGCTTTGAAGTTTTTCAGCAAAAATCAAGTCCCTAAGACTTTGCCATAGAACTAAACACATTTTTTCAAACCTTTATTGTTCACGACAGTATTGTTCAGTCATGTAGAGTCAGAAAAAGCAGATTTAGTAATGATTTTAGCAGGAAGCAAGGTGTTAATGTCATGCATCTATTAGCAGGGTGTAGTAAGGCACTGATGTCAAGATATAAAAAAAGCAGGGCAGAATAGTACATAGCATCAATTTTGAGCATTTATTGCAAAAGCACAAAAACATGCATAGAAGCAAAAAGGTATGGTCTATAATTGCAGTGAAGCAACCTGTGGTGGTATTGATTACTAATAATTAATGATTAATAATGACTGAATTTTCCTCTTGGATTAATAAAGCATTTCATTCATTAGAGAATCTGCATTTAAAGGGTAAGAATGGTCTCCACGGTAACGATGGTCACATTGTAAAAGGAATGTATGATGACCAAAACCATAATCTATTTTTAATCCAGTCCAAGTTCTTTTGATTTCTACCCCTAACTAAGTGACATTAAATCTAAACGGGAAATGACTTTTGTTACACCTTGTATTTGCATGTAACCATAGCAACCTTTAAAATCACATCAGTGAATATAATGGTTCCATAAAAAAAAATTTGTTTTACCAAAAACTATAACTTTTTTACGTCTACAAAGGAAAGTTTTTCTGTAAACTCCTAAAGGAAATGAGTAAAATGTTAGACAGTACACATCGCTCCTAAAACATTGCAGATATTCAGCTTTTTGTTGGATGTCAGAATGGACCTAAAGTATACTTTAAGCTTCATGGGGAAATGTAATTTGGCCTTCTCTAAACATTCAAATACATATGCCTGTTTCAGTACTTAGGCTATTGGTTAACGTGTTACTTAACAAGGTGATTAAATGAGGTAGGGTGGATAAAATAAGTATCTCAGTCAAGGGCAGTTTGTTTGTCCTCTCTCACTGCTCGCTTTGACATCAAAAGACATTTTTATGAAATGGAAAACCCACCAACGTTGGTATTACCCTAACATGATTCTACTTTAATGCCCTGTTTTCATGATGTATTATGAATAATATCAGTGTAGTATCAACTTTCTGTCAATTTTACCAGAAATGTGAATGCGACTTTTTGAGTGGTGCATGTTGGTCTGTTGGAAAGGATAGCACTTAGCTTCATTAACTAACCACCACCTCTTACTCCTTATGCAAACTTTGTGCTTTTAAAAGGTAGACAGGACAATCATCTTTTTTATAAGTGTAAAAACACTTTTGCCACTTGTACCGCCAGCCAGCACTTAACAGAACAGCTAGTGAGTTGTAATCAAACATGTGGATGAACAACGACCAAACGGCTGTTGCAACGCATTTCCTAAAAGTATTTCATTCACTCACCTCCAACTCCTTTTGTAGTGTAATCCACATCTGTTTTTTTTTTGTTTGTTTTTTTCATCAGAGCAAATAGCTGCCCAGTTAACTGTAGCAGTAAGCAGTCTGCCACCAATGGTTGTTTGCTTACGTTGTGAGTCCTGCGTTGTGAGGTTTTTTTGCAACAGTTTGATGCAGTCATTTGGCCTAAGTCATTGTTTATTCTGTGATCTGCTGCAGTCATTAAATGTGTGATACCCAGCCTTTAGTTGTCCTAAAAAGAAAATTTCTGAGGCCACTCTGTGATATCTTTTCTAAAAAGTGTGTCCCCAGATTTATACAAACACGACTTCTAGAAGTCTGGCTTGCACCCTTTTGAACAGACATGCAATCTTCCTCAACTTTCCCAAGTCCTCCTCACCCTCGGATGCAGAATCAGACTGACTGCTAAACCAGGTTCTCCCAGCTTCTCTTTCACCTCCCATCTCCAGTCAACTCAACTCCCAGTTATTCTCCCAATAACACTCCTTAAGAATTGAGCTTTCATCCCACCACCCTCGTTCTCCAAGTGCCGGTGATGCTTTAATAATCAACTATTAAATAGTGCGTCATTTACGCCTCATCTCTTCCACACAGCCAGCTCACAATATTCATTTTTCATCTTAATCTAAAGAAGGAGCCATTGTAATTGGAGTCATTTTCCCCACCCTGTTGTGATTGGTGGTTGTGTAATCTGTTTCTGCTTTAGCTCTGCTACACAACCTGCATTCATGAGCTTTTATCTGAGCACTATTTTGCTATAACAATGGTGAATAGCTGTGCAGGCACACTGATGGCAGTCTCAATGGGCCCCACTATCCTATACTATCCTCAGTTAAACAAAGAGTAATTTTTTCCCATTGTGCTCTAATATGCCGCACACATCTCCATGCTGTTCTCACCATCCGGCGTTACAGTAAAGACGAGCTATACCCCCCTCATTTCTGCCTTTCTGTGTCTCTTTCACTCTCTGAGCATTACGCAGCTCTATTCTGCTTATTTACAGAACACAAAAGAGAAGGAGCCACACATTCAACACGGGCTATCGGAGACCCAAATTCCGATGGGGAAATCATCCTCTGAACACAGAGAAATCGTTCTGGAATTGGAAGAATGCCACATGCTATTAAAGCACCCTCTAGCCAAGCACAATAGAGTCATTGATCATGTTGTGTCATCGTTAAAATCGTTTCATCTCACAGCTTTAATAAAAGGAAAATGTCAACCGTTTACAGGCCAGAGAAGATGGATCACTTGATATTCTGCCATTGATTATGAGATATATTTTTATGAAGAGTAAGACTGAAGCTCATGGATTCTTGTGAGTATACTCCCTGTCCCAATTCCTCTGACTCAGCTTGTCTTTGTTCCACAGTCATTTCTAACTGTTCTGGGATGATTTTCTATCATCTCAGCCCCCCGTCCGTCATCCTTACTGACACCGCGTCACTGCAGAATGATGACAGTGAGCTGTAATTGCACATCATTGTTGCTTTGCCATAATTACAGCTGTGATAGTGCACAGGGAGAAAATGACTTAATAGTCTTTGGGTAATTACCCCAATTGACTAGATGGTGGCTAATTGGATTGTTTGACATTGTGTAGATTGCATGTGTGTATGTGTGAAGCAACTGAGGATAAACAAATAACCCTGAGAGACTGCATTTGTAGGAATTGCACAACATGAGCATAGAATCACCAACTAGCGTCAATTTTACTGTCATAACACACATGTACACACTTAATATGGGGAATTAACTTTAAAAATCTTTTGATTTAATAACCAACAAACCATAGCAGCAACCATATCAGCAGAATATCTGTTGATGAGTCGAAGGTTTTAGACATTAAAAACTACACTTTCATAATAAATGGCTGTTCCTATAGTAATTAAATTTCTGTTGATGTCACCAAAAATACTGCAGAGAAAACTTGATTGAGCCAAAAGCTTCTCTGCTATGGCCATTGCAGTTTTTTATTGCTGGTATAATTGTGTCATGCATTGATAAGAATATCCCCAGCACAAACAGACACAGCTTCCACTAAATTACTAAATATACACAACCTATTTTCCTTTCTCAGTGTTTTTATCTCCCATCTTCCACAGCCAGGAGAGGAGTTGTGTGTTCACTGAACAATTAAAGATCAAACCCACTGAAACTCACACTAGCTGGGCTTGATTTTTAACCCCAGCGGTTATTAATCCCCTGAAAAAATCCTTGGTGTGTGTGACATTTGAAACCTCTCAAGAAGATGTAATGACGGTTCCCTGCAGCCACAACGCCACACAATGAACAATTCAAACCCTGAGGCAATTCAACTGTGCATGTTTGAGTCTAGAAGGCAATTTCCAGGAAGAAGAAGCCTAATTACATAGGATGCATACAACAATAATAATGTAATGCTTTTCATTTTTATCACTTTCAACAATACATTATAAATAAAAGATACTTGCTGCCCACTGAGCAGCCACTGACCGCTGAGACCACAGAGGCCGCAAACCAGTGAATTATGAGGATTACGTGTTTGCAGATGAACGGTGAATGTAAACAGGAAAACGAGAAAACAGAATGGGTCTTTCTACTCAAGCCATGTTTACACAGTAAATAACATTGTGGCAAAATCCTTCTGCGTTTGGTTCAAATTTGTGAAACTTAGACCCAGAAAACGAAAACTTCTAACGTGTCTTCTATGACATTTTTAATGGGACAATTTATTTTGTTCAGATAAACCCCACCCCCTCTACATACAAGATCAGGCTTAAAACCTTCCTTTTTGATCAATCTAAATGGTTAGGGCTGGTTAGTCATCCCTCAGTTATGCTGCCGCAGGCTTACACTGCTGAGGGACATCATATGATGCACTGGGCTCCTCATCTCTCAGCTCCTTATCTTTCATAATAAAACATATGACATCTTTAATAACCTATTTCTCCTCTCTCAGCAGATCTCCCTGGATAAAAGCTGTGATGTCTGTTTGTCTTTCTTTCCCTGAGCCGGGTCCTGCTGGAGGTTTTTTCTTTCTGTTAAAAGGAGATTTTTCTTTCCACCATCCCCTCTACCATGCTCAGGGTGGGGGATTGGACTTAAGTTAAGATTCAACGCAGTCTGTTGGTTTCCTTAGTTAGGCTTACTGAATTGGCTTGTATGGATACTGACTGATGATAACAGTTTGGCTAAACTAACTGACCGTGAAGCGCCCTAACATAACATTTTCATCAATTGGCGGTACACAAATATTGAATTGTACAATTGAATTGTCATTTAACTGTTTTGAATAGGATTTGAGGGTTTGTAGTTTATGATGTCATGTCTTCAGTTTGGGGCTGCACGGTGGTGTAGTGGTTAGCACTGCGGCCTCACAGTGAGAGGGCCGCCGGTTCAAGTCCCAAGTCGGTCGGAGCCGGATTCCGGCTGAGGAGGGGCTTGAAACTGTGGCCTTCCTGTGTGGAGTTTGCATGTTCTCCCCGTGTATGCGTGGGTTCTCACCGGGTACTCCGGCT
>JAVQJG010029722.1:0-29409 GCA_036024015.1 Craterocephalus amniculus
CCAGACACACACACACACACACACACACACACACACACAAAGTTCTTCGGAGTTTAGAGTCATTTCGAGTCGCCGGCCAGTCTGGGCATGGTGACGGTGCTCATGCTGGACACATGTGGAGGCGGGACTTGGCACATGCTGCACGGACACGGCATCCCAGTGCCAACGCCCCAGTGCTGGAAACTGCTGCCCAGGGGCCCCGCACCGGCAGCTGGCGCTTTGAGAAGTCCGTGATGAGGTCTGACTGAAGTGACGGCGGAGATTCCGGGCGCGGACAGAGAAGCTGTGGAGACGGCCGCCGGTGGCAGGAGAGGATGATGCACCGGGTGTGCGGCGTGGGGAGCTACCGGGTGTCCCGGCACTGGCCCTGGGTGCGTCATAGTCCCACAGGCTGATGGATGGAAGCCGCCGTGGTGTCCGCTGCTGCCGTAGATTTCGCTCACCAACCGCTTCATCTCCTCCAGTGAGTTGCTCAGCATCAAGATGTAGTTTCGCGCCAGCAGCAGGGTGGCGATTTTGGAGAGTTTACGCACAGACGGTCCGTGCGCGTAAGGCATAACCTCCCGCAGCCCGTCCATTGCGACGTTGAGGTCGTGCATTCTTTTTCTCTCGCGGCTGTTGATCTTGAGGCGGATGGACTGCAGCTCGTTCTCTGACAGGAGTTTGCGGTCTTTCTTGGATGCCATTCGGAGGGCGAGAGACTCTTCAGCTGAGACAGATGGTCCACGCAGGCCGGGGATGTCTGACGGAGAGTCGCTCTGTGTGGATGACACGGCGCCGGAAAAGCCGTGCATGGACTTCTTCAGAGTGGATATGAAGATGTCGTCCACCTCTGGAGAAGAGGGTCTGCTCGACACGCGGCTTGTATCTGAGTCCATGGTCCTGAAGTTCTGAAAATAAGAGAAGAGAAATGTTAGGCGACCGAAATGAAAAATCCCCATATGCTCTCGCAGAAAAGTGATTTCTTTCTTCTATTTGTGGAACTAAAATTAATTCCGTTTTTGTCAATTAAACAAATAAAACAAATAACCTACTTGCACAATAGAAAAAACATTCATCTTTGAGGCGGTTTTCTTTTCTGTTTCACCGACTATTAACATCGCAAAAGTTATCACACTTAGCTTTGTTCAATCCTCCCTCCCTTTACTTTAAAAATCAAATCCGTGTAAAATAAGTCAACAGAATGTTTAAAACAATCAGTAAACACTCACCGAGTTTTTGCAAGCGCAATGATGATAAAACGTTAAAAGTCAAATCCACTTGTTACTCCATAGCGTATCTGACAGCCCATTTGGCACGTCTGCGAGCGGCCGCAGGGTTTTATAGCGGGCTCGAGCGCACAGAGGCCGGGTCACCAGGACAACGCAGTTTCTGTCCCGGCTGCCTCCCTGCGACCAATCAGCTTGATGCATGGGGAAGGAGGGAGAGGGAAAGAGGAGGGTGACAGAGGGTCCTCCATCCTGATGTAATTACCAACACACAGCATCACTATTAAGTGAAATCAGACACACTCCCTCCTGCATATGGCCCCGTCTTGTGAAAACGTTGACCATAAGAATAGATAGCCTAGATTTGATCATAATAAGTATTTTTATGAAAGAAAAATCATTTTTGAAAATCGGGTAAATTCTGTTCTTTTTCATTTTTTTCCTTTCTCTCTTCGTCTGATTACTTTCTGATTTATAATACATTTATTTGAATGTATTATCATGCTTAAAAAACGTTTTTCTCTTATAAAAATGAATTTTCTTAAGCCATTTTAAATTAAATGAATTCATATTTTACATAAGTTATTTAAAAAGGCGTTTCAGAATTTTATTTAAATTTAAATTCATTTAATAGAAAATGAATCTTTTGAAATGATCTGTTTCTTCATAGAATAACCAACCGAAGCTTTAAAGGATTACAATATGTTACCAGCTTGCAATGTTGGGGTTAATGTGGCGTTTTCCGTTTTCCCCCGTTTTCAGTCAGCAGCTGCCGTTGAAGTGCACCTTCAACGTTAATTAATGAAGTGTGTAAATTCGTCTTCAACGGTTATGATCCGTAATATTTCAATTAGTCTACTGGGACAGCCCCTGACTGACATAAGGGCCCAAACCGATGATTTGCTCTCAGACATAACTGAACCTGACAGCTGCATTGTCCCCAAATACGACAAGTATTGTGCAGTCGGACGCAATCAGCGCTAATTGCCTCGACAAGTTTATCTGTTTTCTTATGGCTCTGGTGGGTTGTTCATATTAAATACAAGATTTTTTAGGAAAAGGCTGTGATTGTAACAATTTATTTATCTCCATGTTGACAAGAATCGGCCTATTTATTTATCTTTTTTATGTTAATCTCGACGTTCCCTGTTAAATATTTTTTTCTGTTATTGTAGTGGAGTTTTTTTGTGCTTTTTAAAGTGATAAAAAAAAAGGCACTGATATTTTTTTGTTTTTGTGTAGTCCTAATTATTACCAACGTAAAAAATATTTGTCATGGAAAAACCTAGACAATAGATTATTTTTAGATACTAAAATGAAAGTGTTGATTTCTTTTTTCTGAAGTTAGACCTATACGTTTTTTCTATTGCCTGGTTATTTGCAGTTTAAGAATTATAATATGAGACTGGCGCACTAATTCAGAATGTTGCTTAAAAGTTGACCGGAACTAATTTTGTTTTCAACCGTTTTAACGCACAAGTGAATCAGAAACTACTGCTTTTCTTTTTTTCTTTTTCATCCATTTGACACACTTAACATCAACATTCCTCAAATCAAACGCGTTGCAGATTAGTTTTGTGGACGCAAACATAAACGCAGCCTCCCATCTTTGTTAGGCTACTCATTTATCACTTTTCCCTTGTTTTGACCGTCCGCTGCGTTCGCGTGCAGGCTCCATTCCCGTCAGCCCAAAAAAGATTATGGAAATGAAGACCGCTGAAGTGGCATTTTAAATCAGGAGGTTTGTCTCAGTGGCACCGATTACTTCATTACACATTCCAGCAGTCTCTGCGGTGCTCAGGGTTTACAATTACACACCTTCAGCATCATTTCTTTAACATTTTATGGATCCTTCTACTGACCTATAGGCTACTGAAAGACACCAGCCCAAAACCTTGCGCAAGAATAGACTATAATCTGATTAAGAACTTTATAAGGCTAGTAATTTGAGCAAAACAAAAAAAGCATAAAAACACAGGCAAAGAAATTAATCTTAAATCAAATAACTAGGCTATACTTTTCTTACGTTTCCACTATCATATTTCAATTGCAGCTCCAAAGCAGCTCTCAGGCCAGACTATAGTTTTCAGTTACAGTAAATTTAGGTAGCCTATTTCTTATTTTCTGTAAGCTATGAGAAATGTTTTCAACTTCGGAGGCACAGTACGGAAAATGAATATTTCTTCAACTATGCCAAAAAATGAACCAAAAGTAAACAACAGTATTACTGGGTTGTTAACATTCATGTTTCCTTCCAGTTGTTACTATCACACTGCCATTGCCTCTAACTGTCTCACTCTCTGTCCATCATTCTGGGTGGCAGTAAGCATGGTGCAGTGGTGAATACCAAAAGTGAGGAGGAGCATATGCGAGCCATACTTAATCCTGCTAATCTTCCTCCAGAGGAAAAAAAGAGAGGGAGAACAAAAAAAAGAAGCAGAAAGGAGAGGAGGGTGGAAAAACATGAGAGAAGGTTTCTCTTTCTGTCTGGAAAGCTGACCAGTTGAGCCAAATGAACTGAAAGACATGAATAACGTCCTGGCCGTCCCCCTCGATCCCTTTTCTCTGTCAAATCCTGGAACGAAATGAAGCAAAATTCTCGCTTTTGTTGAATTCTGTAGTGAAGAACGTGAGATGCCGCCCTGCAGCACCACTGCTGTTGCTGTGTTTGTGTGAGTGGACTTTGTCCTCTTCTTACATTCACGTGTTGCTCTCCAACTGTACATTTAATGAAAGTTAAGTGCCACCAACGGAAGTAGAGCGAAAATCTGAAGTTTAATCCTACTTCATCAGAGTTGTCAGAATCGTCACTAATTCAGTAGTTTTCTGGATTTATTTTAAAGAAAAACAGTCTGGCACCTTTATATACTTTGAATATATTTTTACGTCAATAACTTAATAGAAAAGCATATAAATTATTGACTGTATACTTCTTTTCAATATTGTCATACTTTTTCATGATTAGTATATTTTAACTTAGATGGTGTGTTTCTTTTGTTAGAAAATAGAGGTTTTGAATTCTTATGTAACATGATGCTGTGCACCATCCCCTGAGCTGCAAGTATTTTGTCAGTTTATTACAGTCAATTTGATTTTGTTTTTACAACAGACCAAAAAAGGTTGGTCCAGGTTTCATTTATATTGCATACACTACATCAGTTATGCAAATACATGCAAATCTCACAAATGTGCACCTGCCCATGAACAGGTGCCATTCATCAGGACTAGACCGGCAATTTAGCAGCATGTTTAGTGCCGTAAAGACAGTTGGCTGAGTCCTGACTTCAACACTCAAATGAACAAAGCTCCCATTAAAGAGTAAAAGGTTAAACTAATCTAAATGATTTTCATTTCAAATCCACATTTAATTGAATATAATGAAGAGTGAAAGTGATTATTTTTTAAAAGAGAGAGAGAGACAGACAGCAGACTGATCATTTTGGGAGGTCATTTTCCAAAAAAACACAAAGTTTTTTGGGATGACAAATTTGAAGTTGTAAGAAAAAGTCAGTAAATCATCAGAGTTGCAAGGGCCTTAAATGACTGAACCACCGATTTCTAATTGATAGGTTTTGATTTTTTTCAACTAATCCCAGAAACACAACCGACCAGAATCGGTTAAAGTCTCAGTTGCAGATACGTTGGGGCTCTGACAGTGTCAAGTCTGCTGACTTAACTATTCAACTGTGAATAACGAGAAGACAAGAGGTTGCTACATCCAGGCACAAGCCATCTAAGACATGATAAAACATGAACCTTTGCTGCTTCCAGAGTCTTCAGGCTTGTGTGTTTCAGGCGCTGGACAGCATTGGGTTCTGCTGCTGGCCAGGGGCTTTATCTCTACAACAGCTATTAGGAGGTAATTAAGTCCTAACACTGCAGAGCCTCCCATGGTTACTATAACATAACTGCAAATGGGAAGCTTACAAGCTCCTTTAGACGGCATGACAAATTGAATGGAACTCATTGGGCTTTAGCTATTATTCCAGCGGCCCCATCTGGCTGGGAAAAGATAAAGGGGATTTGCTGGAGGTTGTGAGGGGTTGAGCCTTCGCGCTCGGTGTGGGAGTGTGTGTGCGTGAGGGATAAGCATTGAGAGGGGGGTCCTGGTCCAGCGTAGGGAGTGTTTTAAGGGTTCCAGGGGGATTTTTTTTCCGCCTCTTTTGGGCTGAGCTTCAATTCAACAGGCAGCCTGAGATTTGCTTTGGCCAAATGTTACAAATGTTTCGACAACCTGGTCTCTGATCCTCTGGGGTCACCCAGGAGGGCACGGGGGTACAACAGCTTTACGCCCAGAGATTTAACAGAGCAGCATGGGGATGAATATATTCACACTTGTATTCACTTCCTGGGCCTCCAGATGCTTGTTTTAAGGAGACGGAGACTAGACTGAGCTGCACTTTACCCAAAGCTGGCCAGCTGGCATTTTCAATGACTCCCACCAAACTAAGGTCTTGTTCCCTGAAGTGTTGCTGCCAGTTTTCAATTGAAACGATGATTAAACTGTTTTAAGTTTCTTAAATGTTGTTTTTAAGATTTTTTTGCAAACATTGCAATTGATAGATATGGTAAGCTGTACAATGTTTTTCATTATAACAAACTTTTTCATGAGTTTGAATAAATTGGTGCTTGCTTTCTGGGATATTTATGTTGCTATTAATTAAGTAGCCTGTAGCAAAATCTCACAGAAGTTTAGTATCTTTACTGATCAGTTCTGTTAATTAGTGATGTGTAATATTGTTGTAACACTACACTATCCTGTAGAATAGATAACTATAATGGTCTTTAAACATGACTTCTTAAAAAAAGCATTAACATCTGCAACTCATCCAGAATGCTGCTGCAAGAGTTTAAACCAGACAAAGAGATCTGAACACATCACACCAGTTGTGAATTCTTTACACTGGCTTCCATTAAGTCAGAGAATAGACTCTAAATCTCTCCCAGAACGGTTTAGTCCACACACACATTTGTGATAAGTTCAGAGGATATAAACCTGTGGGAGTTCTAAGATCCAAAGGTTCGGATCAGCTGATCCAGACCAAAGTCCAGACTAAACATGGAGAAGCAGCTTTTAGCTGTTATGCTGCAAAAAATGGAAGAAACTGCCAAAGATTAAACTTTCACCAAATGTAGAAACTTTTATATCCGCATAGAAAATTGTTCTTTTCTCTTGCATCTATGCAAGAAATCTAAATGGTAACTTTTCCCTTCCTTGCTTTTACACATTTTAAGTAAATTTATAATTCTATGAGCGTTCTTGCAATTTGTTGCTGTCTTCTACTACTTTTTAAAACTTCTGTTGCACCATCTGTAATGCTTTTCATGTTTTATGATTTACTGTACAAATAAACTTACCTTGATTTACACAGTCCAATAAAAAAGGCACACTGTTGTATCTAGGAAATATCATTTCAAACGTCTCCTCTATATTTATTAATGATCCAAAAATCATAATGTTAATGAAAGGATGCCCTACAGCAGGAATCTTGGATCCGATTGTTTGATCCAGCAAAGTAGCCTGAACTTAACACCTAAACAACAAAGTGTATATTTTTTTTGGACCACACAGATCAACCATACTTTATGGTAGTTTTCCTAAACCTGCTATAGTAGGTGTAGGCTGCTTTTAAGGAGCTTGTGACTGGCCTTTAATGGCAGGATGGAGGGTCTCACTGCAGAGCATTACAATGTAATATAGGATGAGTAACTCACATTAGCTGTCAGTGGTTGCAATGTTATGGCTGATTGGTGGAGACATACTGCTTTGAAGGTGAATTTGAAAATGCCAGGAGGTCAGAAGGAAACTTGACAGCAGAGATGGAAGTGTTTTGTTTTGTTTGTTTTTTAAAAGCAGTGTTCAGTGAGTATTTTTACCTTTATATCCCCAATTATGTCTTTTTATATTGACTTCTTTCTCGAGTTAATGGCTTGCAACATCACTGGAGAGATGATTATTAGACAAAACATTAAATTACATAATCCTTAGATACAAAATTATCATTGCCTAACGTTTAATAAACTGAAATTACAGAAAATGGGTTTTAATCTATTAAAGGCATATTCAAGTTAAACATTAGATTAAAAGGAAAAAAGCCAAACTTAGAACAGTTTTTATGAATAAACAATATATATTGGTGATAGGGCTTCAGTTCCACAAAAAGCCACAGAAAGCCCTACAGTATCCTTAGCGCTGCATCATAATGGGTAAAAAGGGGTCTAATGATGGGGATCTGCCAGACTTAACAGGCTCTCATTCACATGCCGATTGTCAGAAGCCAAGAGACAATAGGCGGAGGAATAACAATGGCATACAGAAGAAGCCACAAGAGGCCATCCCCGTTCTGCTGCAATTAGCGTCATATGGAAGGACTCAGAGGTTGCATTCCTCCACTCTTACCACCAGCCTCATGATCCCATCACATGCACAAGCTCATCATCTCTAACAAGGGGGCAGACTACTTTATTACCATTCACTGTTAACCAGCTGTCACCCCCACAACACAAAGACATGCACTTTGAGAAAAAAATGTGATTTTCATTCAAGAAGTCCAGGTGAAGTGACAAATCTTTAGTTTTTAGCAATTGCTTGCAAAGGGCAAAAGCGACATTCTTCTCTGTGATGGTGGGATCATACAAATAATGTATTTCAGCTCCAAATATACACTTTAAAAACCCTGTCATTTTCATTTGTAACTCTAACCTAAGTCATGTTAAAGCCCAAGGAAATGACATTTCATTGTTGTTCAGTTGTGACCATGGCAACCTGTAAACGGGCGTCAATGACATTGATGGTCATGCTGTAAAAAGATTCTTTTCTTGCTCAAGTCTGACCATTTTATTTGTCTACCAAAGTAATATTTTTGTCCAATCCCAACCCGAAGGTGTCCAAATATTTTTGTAAAGTGCTGTTACATTACTGATCTCACATCAGTGAGCTCATTCCCCATGGTCAGGACAATCCAGGCTGTTGAACAAAAGATTTAACAATGAATAAAAGGTTTATATAAAGCGTATTTTCCTCATGCATCTTGTGGAGTCAGGACTTTACAGGATTACAGGTTGGTAACGAATGGCAAATATTACAGTTTCAATTGAGGACTTTGTGTTTTTGGAGCACTTTTAATTTGTTTTTAGAGACTCTTTAAAACATAGTTTGTCCTTTAGGTACAAATAATTATTGCTCTGTCTGAAACAGCCATTTGAAAGGCATGTAGTAAACAGACTTTAACGAACTTTGGAGGCCCAGAGAGGGAGCACATCTCCAGAGCAAGGCCACAGGGCCCATAGAGCTGGGAAAAAGGGGGGGATTGGGCCCACTTTGGAGCTTAACATAGAAGCTCTTCTACAGTTCTTCAGCAATTATGCCGTCATCAAGCCATTTTCCCTTTTTTAAAACTGAAGAGGGGGAGACAAATAAGGGGCACACTAGTTTTAATTAAAGTAATACCAGTCCACGTTCCAGCAAGATGCTTGACCCTTCCTGTCCTTGTCATTAGGACAAGGACAACTAAGGTCTTCCTGAGAGTGTGTGCAGCCATGTGTGTGTGTGTGTGTGGGGGGGGGTGATTGCATGCATAAGTTGCATGTGAAAAAAGTGAGTGTGTGTGTTTACATGTGTAGGCGTGTGTGTCCTCTCATGTGTGCTGAATGTTGGTACTGTTGCATGCTCTCTCCTGTCCTGGTTCTGGTCCAACAGAACAGAATGTGTGGAGGGAAGGAGGGAGGTGATGAGAGAAAGCAGAAAAGAGGAGAAGGAGGTGGGGTCTGGTTGGCGGGGGCTGTTTGTCACTGTGAATCAGCTCAGGGTGGTTCACATCATCTGGCCATTGATGGCCGCCCCTCCCCTGTTGTAAAACAAGCTCCTATGGGCCCGCCTGAACACTGGGGGCATTGTGTCCCACCCTCACAGGAAACATACCACCCAAAGTGTTGCTGCCCCCACCGCCATCCACCCACCTACAGCATCCCCAGTCCCTCGCCCTCTCCATCCATCTCCATCCTCTCTGCCTGTCTGATGTTAACTTCGAGTATGAGGTGAAAGCAACGAGACCGAGAGGAGAGGTCATTCGAAAGCAACAGGTGGGACTAATGAGTCTGGACTGAAGGATGCAGGGAAAGAGGGAGACAGCAGCAAGTGGAGGAGGCTGAGAGAGGAAGACAGATTTGAAGAGCTGGTGTAAAGGGGGCGTTTCCCCATGGTTTCCGTAATATGGAGGGCTAATGGGAAGATTGATGGATTGAGACAGCAAAACAAAACAAGGGGTGGTGATAAAATGTAGAGTGGGGGATAAAGCAAGGAGGGATTGGTCTGAATAGTGTCTTCAAGCTCCAATTCTGAGGATGTGTGAGTGTGTGTGTCACAAGGCCAGGAGAAGGAGGAAAATTTACTGCCTTTGGGGGCAGGGAGTGGGTGTGACTCGTTCCCTAATTGCCAGGGAGGTCTCGGGAGCTTCGGGTACAAGACAAGTGTGAAGAGTGGGAGAATAAGACAGGATACAAGGGGTTAGTGCAGGTCAGTGCTGACCACCTAAGATGCCCCTTGCAAAAGACGCACACCCCCATTCTACTCCAGCCAAACACCACCCCCATCCGAGTGCCCTGACTGAATGCTATAAATAAATATCTTGTCTTGCTTTCTAAAAGCTGATAATTTACTGCCCACCCATTCCGTGCTGCCCATCTCTTCTCCATTTCTCAGCACCGTTGCCAGGCGGTGAATGGAGCTTGTCCTTTGAGTTTGGAGAGCCAGGCCTGTGTTTTCTGGAGGGCTGTCCTCAAAGTTTGGAGCACTCTAGAGTGGAAGCACACAAACACACATATGCTTATATGTTGAATGCCACACATGTCCCTTTATTTGCCACCTCTAAAACAGCGACACTCTTGGAAAGAATTTGAGGGATTCTTGTGGGAGCAACCTGTTGTTTAATGCAGGTGATGAAGATGGACTCTTTTCTTTTCTAATTATGTATAAGACTAACAGGTGCTTCAGGTGGATGATTCTTAACACGGGGTCACAGTTAAAGGCAAACACGATTGTATGTGTATATTGTGTATATTCTCTTACTTCTACTTCATTGCTATGGGCCTTATTTTCTTGGATTGTTGTGATTATTTAAAAAAAACTTAAATGTTGCCACTCAGTATTCAGGTTATAAAGAGTGAGGTGACTTGTACACCAAATATGAGTCCTCATTCAGCCTAGGAATGAATAAACCCATACAAGCAAACAAAATAAAGCTGACCAGCATAAAGGGTTAACTGCTGTTAAGCAACAGTGAAATTGATGGCACCACTATGGCCATGTTTCAATCTTGACTTTTGGAAGAAAAAGAATGAAACCATGTCTGGGCCTGAAGTGGTTTCTGTGCCACACAGAAAGTAGCACAATATTGTTAGTGTAGAAGTTTGACAGATGGGCATCAAATTAATCTCTGAAATATTCTTTTTCTTGATACAAATAATCACCAAAATAATTTCCTGACGGCAATTTACTGTCCAATTTATCTATGAAGTGATCACAAAAGTGAACAGTCTGAAAATAAGGTAAGTTTCAAACAACATATCAGATTTACTTATTTATAGAGAAAAATCTGGAACAAATCATTATAGGCTACATTTCAAGGAACCATTTTCAAAATAAAGCATGGATACCAATTATACATAACTATTGAAAATGAATCTTCTGTCATTGATTAAACTCTTCCAAAGTATGTACAATGAATGCATTTTATATTATTTGTATATTATGATCACCCTACTGTATAACCCATTATATAAAATCAAACGCTCATGAGCAGCACACCAAGCACTGGGCTTGTTTTTTCCTTTAACCTAATAGCATCAGGTAGCAGTTGGAGCTATTAACAATCTCTTCTTTTTTTAAATATTTTTTCAATATAAATTGTTTTATTAATAAAAACAATTTTTTACTAAAAAATATTAAAGGTGTTTATACTGAATAAATAAAAAAGAGGGGGCCAGCTCATTGAGACTTTAGCATCATGGGTGATTATTTATGCTTAATGTAAATATTACTCAAACATTAAATTCATAGACTTTTTGGCCACTTTTAATATGTAATTTTGCTAAGACAGTCCTGTGATTAAAAAGTGTAAACTAACTTTGATCAAATAGAGCAGAAGTATAAATTTAGTCTTTTTTTAAAGCCTTAATTATTGGTTGTACTTTTTAATATTTACATCTGTTACTCTCTACCTGCTAAACAAGTGTTCAGTGATCTCTGTGAGGACCTTGCAACTCTTCCTTACACATTAGTTTCTCTCTTCTTTCCTTTTCTTTCTTGAAGCCATCTGCTTCCCTGGCAGCTTTGCTCATGTAACATTCACCTGTAGGTGAGAGAGAGAGTGCAGCTGAGATGAACACAAGTATGAAAGTGCCAATGCTGCCATGGTGCCACGCACTCAACTACTGTAGCTTCAAAGAGGGCAGAATGTGAAAGAATGAAGGGACAACAAAGAATCCATGAGAATGAGTGTGTGTTGGCAGCTTTGCTTTGCCTCTGCCGCCATGGCAGAGTCAAACAGACACTAAGAAACTGTAGCTCTAACAGGGGGCAGTTGGAGGGCAGAGGGGGACAGGAGAGGCTCTGCCGGGGTAATAAATAGTGTCAGTATTCCCGTGTAAATCAGTGTTGTTAAGATTGTTGGACTGTGCCAATAAAGCGAAACAACAGCGGTGGCAACGGTGGCAGCTGCACCCGGAGTCTGCTGACAGAGAGAAGGCTTTTGTTTGCAGCCCAGTGCACAGCATAGGGTGGCATGGTGTGGAATGTGGCGTTATTGTTTTATTTTAATAGAGACCGGGTCCAAATGGGGCACACTGAGGCAGTAATTAAGAGAGATTTTGTTTGTGTGTGCATGTAATGCATGGGTTCCAGTTGTAGGCAAGATGGTCCAACAGCGAAGGCTCATATGCTTTAAGTTTACACTTTTGGTTTTCTTAAAAATGCCTGCTGCTTTGCAATGATGACAGAAAATTACCTCAAGTCAAATGTACTGCATATTAGGAACTACCCCACTTAGATGATTTTTTTAAAAAAGGACTTAAAAAAAAGATTTAAAAAAAACAGCATTCAGAAATAAAAGTCATAACGTTAGGCAGTCATAAACAATATTAGTTGATCACTTTGAACTAATGGTGCTTGATGAAAACACACATACACACAAAGCTATTTTCCACTATCTAAGAGTTAACAAGTCAACACCTGATTCTAATCTGGCAGCACCTGCAGTGTATGTGTTTGTGTATGTGTTCCTGCACGGATGCATGTGTGGGTTTAACAGGCAGGTGGTAATGAGGCAGACTGCGCCGTGCTGGCTTCTATAATGAGGAGACAGGCAGCGATGGGAAGGGCCAGTGCCACTAATGGGCCCCTATAGCCTCTAATAAGCAGTAATTATAGTGTGTGTTTACCAAGTGACTCCAAAACAGTTGAAAATCGTTAGCTTCACACATAACTACTCCACTGCCAACCCTCCCACCCAGGAAAACGAAGTAACAAAACTGGAGGGTGTCTGTTGGAATTAGCTCCTAACACTGGAGGCAGGTGAGGTGTTAAAAAGCTCCTGCTGTTTTTCAATTAATATTTTAGTGTTAGACACATACACACATTTAAGGATTTCATATTAATTCAGTTAAAATGTATATTTTTTATATTTCATATCTCTATCTATAACTTTAGATAGGGAGTAAAAAAGTGACGATCACAGACAGTCACTCCTCTGCTATTTTAGTTATAAACTTACCTCCTTTGTGATTTGCTCTGGCAGCAGTAGGTCCAATTACAGATGCATGGATGTATATGATTCACTACTGAGCATTTTAGAGCATTTATGATGAGGCAAAAAAGCTCCTGTGTGAAATGGTCCGCATTGCTCTGGTTTTCCCAGGGGTTTTCTGCTGTGCTGGAAAGACAGCAAGCTCTGCTTTTTTATTATTTTTAGTTTTGTCTGTATTGGACTGAGATCCTTGCACTCTTGTATGACCCGCAGTGGTTTCATAAGGTTTGATGTCAGACATTTGAGTTATCTTTGGCTTCAGTGTTAATTTTTAAAGCCGAGAATGCAGCACAGGGAATCAAATACAGCAGATTATCTTTCTTCATTCTGCGGAAATCTACCGTCAGTCTTCTGTTGACTTACACATCAGATATCTACTCTGACTCCTGGCGCTTTACACACACCTGCATCACAGCCTGTCATTTCAATTTGTTGTGACATTTTCAGACTCGGTCTCTCCCCTTTGGGTGCACTCTGACCTCCATCCAACCTCTGCATGACCCTCTGAAGACACTCTGTATTTCGGGGAAGCCCTTTCAGTGACCTCATCCATCACATCAGCAGCCATGAAACAGGTTCACCCTCTTTCTGAGGCTGCGGCTGCATTGTGTTCTGTCTCCTTCTTTACATTGACATAACACTCTTTCTCTTGTTCCACTTGTCTTATTTCAATCATCCCACCCTCCAGGCTCACTATGATTTGCGTACAAATTTCAACTTGATAAATTACACCATGTAACTACATCTGGCTGCTGAGCAAATTCAAAATAATTGATAGTAAGTTTCTTTATCTGTGACTCACATTCACTTACTGGGCCCTTTAGCTTCCCACAGCTTCTCCATATTGTCTTGAGTGATCTCAGTGGTTTTCTTCTGTTCTTGCTGAGGTGTTGTCAGATTTTTCACTTCTGGAAAGCAGCCGATAGCCTCTCCATGCTGGGGAACACCTGACCTTAGACACTAAATAAAGGCCACATTTCTTATATTAAAAGCAAATATAGAAATTGGACTGAATGTATCCAAACTGTCTGACATAAACTTTTTGTGACTAGATATTTGTTTTTGAGATGAACTTAAAAAGTACAGAAACCTTCACCCCTAAAGGGAATAAAACCACACCTCGGTGGTTTTATTTATTTATTTTTTTAACAGATTTTTACTCTGATTTTATTAATTGATCAAAAATCATAAACTAGGTCAAATGGGAGTGGCGTGTTAAATAAGGTTACCTAAAAACTGGAATATTTAGGTAATAAAACTAATAAGACGATCTGCATTAACTTAATATTTACAGTCTGGACACAGCCGTTTGATCCACAGGAATTTCTCTTCTCATCCTGCACAAAACTTACAAAACTCAAGAGGTCCTGACCAGTTACTGCATGCAACAAGTTGGCACAAGTTGGCAACGTGTTGCCCAGGAAGTGTTGGCCAGGAAGTGTTGGACCCATGCTGCTGAACACAAAAGTTATGCTTATGAAAGGGACAGCATCCACATTTTCCCTTCTGAAAGTGCAGTCTCTTCACTTTTGGATTGCACTCTGTAATACTGTTGAACACTGGATCGATATACAGTGCTGCCCTGTGCAGGCTGCTTAAACCTTGTGGGTGATTGACTGCAAGCTAAACCTTAGTGATGGATACAACTAATGCCCTTATAGCTGATTAGTTTCTGTTGCCCTTTAAAGACATTTTTCATGGGTGTGATGTTTGTGTGCTTCATACATTGGTCGTTATGGTCAGTATATCAGTGCCTTGTGTTATGGGATCAGCTAAACTGAAACAAAAGTAAGTGATTATTGAGGGTTTTAGGCAACACGGTAGAGGTTTAATGAGTACAATGAGGTGGATTTAAAGTGATATTCCCATGTCAGGAAACATTTGTCTGATTGGGACAAGCTTGAATGCTTCACAGACAGACTAAACAGTGTCCTGATTAAAAGAAAGGAGAACTTAGCGTTTCAGATTCCAACAATCTCTGAGATGCGCAGCACTTTCTGATTTTAGATCTCTAATCCAACTTCAGCAGCAGGATCTTTGCTCTCTTTCAGGGTGGTATTCCTTCACCCGTTGGGCTAATCTTTGATGTGGAAATGAACGTGTTTAGAATAATGCTGATCCACTATTTTGCTGGCCATTCACACATCATGAGAACAGCAACCCGTAAAAAGAAAACAAGGTTTCTAATCTAGTGCCCTGCTGGGACATGATTTTGCTTGCAGTATGGTTGTGTGCATGTGAGTAGCATGTGTGGTGTTCATGAAGAGTTCTTCTATCATTGGTCAACAAAAAACAATTTCTACCACAAGTTACGTGTTCACGTTCCTTAAATTCTGATCATGGTTATGACAATGAAAGTGTCCCAACTCCAAACTTAAACAGTGCTTTAAATCCAAATCACGTTCTTTCCCCATAACTCATCTCGTTGAAGACCTAAACCCTAAATTTTGTGTTGCTGCTGTTTTTTTTTTTACTTAGCTGTGAATTTATAATTATATGTAATGATATTGAACGACAATGACTAAAAGAGTCGGATAAAGAAAAATTACATACATTTCTAACTCAAACTCGAACTACCAAGACTTGCTCAATGATGAAAATGGAAAAGCTGTATAATTAATTAAATATCATCAAAATTAAATGAGAATGCTTTCTCCTGGAAGCCTCATGTACTGAGTCTGTCTATTGACCGAAGAGACACTTGGGTACCAAATGAACGCTAAGAAGTAGAAGTAGGAGCGGGTTTAATAACCACACAGGACCTTTGTTATTTGACAGTTTTGATACAGGGTAAGCTAAATTTTTCATAACATTTTAAAAACAGAATCCAACTGGATATGGTAGTGGGGACAAAGAGTAGCGATGTAAATATATATAATAGTAGGGTCTCAAATGGACATACTTTAGTCAACTGTTTTCTTTTGAGTTGTTGTATTTAGTAACTTCTTACCACCAGGGTTTGTTCACACCCTGCCTGCTATAGTGAGAAAGAAAGTTATCACTTGTCCCATCGCTGTTTTTCCATGACAATGACAACAAATCCAGCTTACACCCATTTCTGTTTTCTCTCTGAATCTGTATGTGTGAGAGAAAGCCTCCCTCTGTCCTCACTCTATAAAGGCTTGATCTCTGCCTCTGTTGAATATGTTAATCCATCTGGTGGTCCCCCTGCTCTTTCTCTCTGTCCACGAGACCCCCACGGCCCCACTCTCCCTGCCCAAGGAGGGTAAAGGGGATCTTGGATACTTGAGCAGGGGCTTGGTGGGCCAGGACTTCATCCCCTGGTTGATTATGTGTGGGGAACAGAAGAGGGAGAAGGAGAGGTGCAGGACGTAATCCTATTGACCATCCCTGTCCCATATGGTGAACGCACTGGCCTCTTCAGTGGTACAGTCGGTGGAGTGGTGGGGACAGCTTGCCTCTCCAGTCAGGGCACATTTTTGCTTATGCTCGGTGTCTCATGCTCTCATGTGGGATCACTGGTTTAGAAAGACCGGGCTAGTTTTGTTGCAGATAACAATTTAATTACAAATTGAAATATCTGTTTTTACTTGTAAAAAGTCTGTTTGCATCAAATTCTTAGTTTTATCCTTAGTAGTTTTCTCATAGTTAATAATATACTTCTATTCTACTTTAAATAATAAGAATAAGGTTTTTAATTACATTTCTGTAAAGTTTCTTGTAGCATTAGCTGCCCTTCCCTTAATAAAATAATTACATAAATAAAACAAATAAATTGTTGCAAGAGTAAGGAAGACTGCATCTCAGGCCTTGACAGCACAAAGACATTTTTTCCTGGATTTTTCCTCAAAACACTGACTATGTTTGTGGGTAGATATTATTCAGTAAGTGCCTGAAGGAGATTTGATTACCAAAAACGTCTTAAAAATAAAGTTTTACGCAAAATTTTTCTTTTTTCTTGGCCAAAACAAATCATAATTTGCCACAGGGAAATGAAAAAAATAAAGACAAAAATTATTTAATTTAAAGAAACCATTGTGTTAAATGTTTGTCTTAAAAATCTGACAATAATGCTGATTTGAAATAAGAGGCCATTGTCAACAGTATGTTTTTTTTATGATATGGATCTTAGAAATTATGTGGAGATTAACTAGATAAGTTTTGCTTTTGAGAAATTATGTAATCTGAAAATAAACAGTAAGTCTGTTCTGCTGAGCTGCATTAGGCCTCCACCTATAGGCCTAATGTTTTGGTGTTTTAGTGCAACCGCAACATTATATGAAAACATAAACATCAGGAAATGGCAGAGGGTGGGGCAATATTGTGTGTGTCTGTGTCAATGCTGGTAGGGGGATCTGGCCTTGTGTCAGCGGCAGCTTGAACGTCTGTTCAGTTCTGGTGGAGGTGTGGGAGCCGGCGGGGGGGCTTTTTGTGCAAGGACCACTGTTACAATCCACGTTAGCTATTCAGCCCCAGCCATGTCAATTGGTATATGGTTGATCCACCTCCAATGTGCTCATGTAACCAGAAAATGCTGCCTTTCAGGGACCTGCATTCTCCATCAAGCGGGTGAGATTAAGATGTAATGTTGCTCTCTCCGTCCACAACAGGGGGTCAGTGGAAGTGACGGAGACAAGGGGACGATTAGGAGGCATGAGCCTGCAGAAGGCGCCCTCGGGGCAAAGGAGAGCGAGGCTCGAGGGGATACTGGGCATGACGTGTTAGTGTGGTAGTTCTCACAATTCAAAACAGGAAAACCACCCAACTATGTCACTCGCTTGGATTTCTGCAGAGAAAAACAGTGAGGTTAGTAAGAGATTAATAGAGGCAGTGTTATTTTACTTCTTCTTTTTAAGTGATGAAACCACAGCAAATCTTCTTTAAAAAAGTATATAATTCCTCTCAAACCCAGCTCTTAATCTTTTTCATGAAACAATAGACTACTTGAGAAAAAGTAGTCTTTAATAAAAGAAACCATCACCATAGACAAAACCTATTATTACCCATACCCTTCTCAATGTTGTGACAAAATATCTTTTTTTTCCATTTGGGAATTTACACATCATCACTCAGGAGTCTCTTGGGGCCCCTCCAACCACTGTTTATTGCCCTTTTATGAGACTGCATACACTGCTCTATCTTACTTCAAAGTTGGTCGGCCATCTGAGGCCAAGCATCTGACTACTGGTAAATGGCACCTCTGCTTGTACCTCCATATTTTTTTGTTTCTGTCTGTTGGTCATAATTACCATCTGTCTGTGGTTCAACAAAAACTATCCAATCACAAAAAAACAGCTCCTCGTTTAATCTTATTAGAGACAATTTCCCTCCACAATAGCCTGGGGACTCAACTGGTTCAGTTTGTGTTCAAACTGGACTTACCTGAAGCGGACCAAACCACCTGGACGTCGCTGCTTGCTCGCTATATGACACTGTTCAAAGCAACTCAATCAATGAGGAACACAGAGAAGAAAACCATGTTGAAATTTCATAGATTAAACATAACGTTGTGGGCGGTGGATATATATATTTATTTTTTTTCTGAACACATGCTTTTGGCTTTTCTTTTTCCTCCAATCCTAACAACACTACATTGCTTCCTTCTTTTCTCAATGATTCATTGCAGTTGGCATAAACTTTGTATTTGCTCTACTATCTACTCCACTCAGCAGACGAACTGAGACCCCTGTCTTCTGGTTCTGGACTATCTGCAGCCATCTGATGGGCTTTTATGGGAGACCTGTATCATTACAGTAGTTATACTAAAGATAAATTCATGGATGTTTTTTCTAAATCCTGCTGAGACTTTAAATAGGCTGACTTCATGGCTTTCTTAATGTGGCTGCTGAAAGTCTTTCTGGTTTTGTAGTTGTTTTTATAAATATATGTTTAATAATTTGTCTCAATGGAAATGAGCCGTTGTTGTAGTTGTGTGATTATAGGTCCTGCAGAACCACTTGTGGAGTAATTACACAGGCAAAATGCAACTAGTAGAATTTGTATTCTTTTTAAGCAATGTGAGAACTGTAACAAAGCTAGTTAAAGGGAAAGTAGTCTTATTTGGATTTTATATATTCAAGTATTTCTAAAGAATATTTTTTCCTCTGTTTTACTTTGATTTCTCACAGTTGAAATGTCTAAGTTAGTTTCCCACCACCAGAGCTGGTATTATGGGAGCAGCTTATCAGAAATGTCCTACAGAAACTCGTAATTCCATTGTTCACCCTCAAGCACACCAAGCTATAACTAAAACCCCTTGGACTGACATGGCCATACACAAAAACACACACATAACACACACGCACACGTATGCACACAACTCCCCTGTCAACTTAATTTGCCTCTACCAAGGAGATGGGACACGCCCACCTCTAATGAGAGCAAATCTCTCCCTTTCTCTGCTCTGTCTCTTAGTTTTCCTTTCCTTCCTTCATTCTCTCCATCTCCTCAACCACCTACCCCCACTCCCTCTTGTTTTTGCTTCCTGCCTTTTGATATTGTAGCCATCTCACTCATGCCACCAATTAGTAACATAATAGACCAGCAGGCCACTGACTGACTGCTTGGACCTCAGTGATCCACTCTGCTACCAAAGGGTGGGCAGGGTAGATGAAAAGCCATGGTAGAGGTGTTAAAAAGTTGAAAGGGGAGTTACTGGTAACTGGCAGTTTGGCTCTACAACGTGTTTGAAATATGAAGTTATAACATTTGCTTTTACAACCATATTTAGGGCAGTAGAAGCGGAAGAAACAGCAGCCTATATGCCCAATTTATCTAATTAAAAATGATCTCAAATAAACCATTAGGCTATCTTTACATTTAATCATTGTTTAACATGTAAATTCCAATACTATTTTAAAACCAGGAGATCTATAGGCATAGTGCTGATTTGCTTTCAGATGAATGCCGCTGCTAGTTTTGAAATAAAAGTAGTTTTGCATCAAAAATTTAATTTGTAAATACTGAATTATCAACACAAAGGGGTTCACAAGGATGGAAAATACAACTGTGGATTCATAACGTCATATTCTATATAACAGAATATTCTAAAGAAATGTTGTTAAATGGCTGAAAATGTATTTTATTCATATTTGACAGTGCCCCCCTGTTGGTGGGTACAACAGCAGTTATTACATCAGCGGCTAGTTCCCATCTTTAACCCCTTCATTTTTATATATTTAAGCCTTCTAAAATGCACTGAGGTCAAAGTTCAGAAGTCTGTTTTTCAGGGGAGTCATGTAGAGTACTCATACTGAGTTATATGAAGGTGAAGAGTTTGGTTTAGTGAAAGCCAAAGTTTTTAGTTTTTCTCATTTTATTGACAGAGACCTTCAAGGTTTAAAATATG
Source organism: Craterocephalus amniculus (assembly GCA_036024015.1). Lineage (NCBI taxonomy): Eukaryota > Metazoa > Chordata > Actinopteri > Atheriniformes > Atherinidae > Craterocephalus > Craterocephalus amniculus. Next base: position 20,319 of record JAVQJG010029722.1, read on the forward strand.
AGGTTTTGGGGTTTTGTTCCTACAAATTTTTATACATATATATATATATATATATATATATATATACATATATACTGTTGGAATTTTTTTTCCCTAAAAATTTCAATGGTAGCCTACATCATTCTTTCAGGAATAATTCATTACATCACATTCATGCTCAAATTCCCTAACACAAAAATATTTTTATTTTTATCCTGATGTAGTTTTCTCATTTAAAAGGTTATGAATAGATGCTTTTAATCTAGTTTTTTCTTACTGATGTTAGTGCATGAAAACAGAATGTGTTTGTGTGGAAAATGAAAGGAATGGATGTTATTGGTCATAACTGTCACAGCGATTAATCTATAATGAATGGCTCTTTGTTACTGTTAACTGTTAGGAGGTTTAGTTAATAAAACGGCCTGTACGTGTTTAATTTGGTTCCCATCGTCTCAGAGCTGAGAAGATCTGTTTAATGTAGGTTAATAACCAGCACAGTGAAACGGCTTACTCAGACAAAACACACACCTCTCACTGTGTGTCTGGCTACGGGCCGGCCTGTCTTGCTGCCATTTCAGAATCTCTTTTGAATTTGTTTGACAGACTCTAGTTTTCAGACTCCATCACAGTATTGAACTTTATTTACCCCAAATGTAAACTGCACCCACCCTTGCTTATAATAATGAGTGTAAAATGTCATATCACCCACAAAACCATTAGGATTAATATTATATTAAATCTTCTCATACACATACATGTTAGTTCCAATTGCTAACGACAGCTAGTGCCCTTAAAAGGAGGCCATTGTTGATGATTAATTAATGAGCTTTTTTTGGGTCCATGCTAAACTGGGATTAGCATATTCATAAGGGCAGACATCTTTCAGACAGCTTTAAGGGAATCTGGCGGGTCTGTTTTCTCACTGTGCTCTTGTTTGTGCCCATACATAACCCCGTTTGTTGACCAGAGTCCTACCCCATTAACTCCCATGATCCTTTATGTCACACACACAAAGATCGAAAAACAAGAGTGTGAGACAGAGAGAAACAAGACACACACGGCCCCATTTTCACACTTGAGAGAGCACACCGCTCGGATTACAGACTAAATATGTCCGGGTTACAAACTGATTAACATGTCGTGTTACATCTTTATTTGCATTTATAATAAACAATGAGTGATTATTTAAACATGTTGCGCTGTAACCCCTGGTCCCCCACAGACTGATAAAATTTGAATAAAAACTGAAAAAAGAAAACCCACATTCAGTAACAATAAGCTGTATTCCTAAACAATATATCAACAGGTTTAATCTTTTAAAATCCTTAATTCATATTCAGCTTAAAGGAAAAATTGTAATGGAAAATGGTTTAAGTTTCTAATTTAGTATTTGATTTGTCACTGAATTCTTTCAAGGACCTTTCTGCAAATCACAGCACCTACTATCCAAAAATGTCAAATATTTGTAGGCTATGACAATAAAGGAAAAAAAATAACAAATGTGCATGTATGAATTATTTCTCCTATATCAGGACATAATCTTTAAGGGTGTAAACGTACATCAAAATCACGGCTCTGTACGTACCCAAAGTACGTATTTGGTTCTTTTTTTGTATGGAAAGGGAACAAATGCAAATCATAAAACTGCTCATCTTTGGTGTAAACAGTAACATGTTTGATGATATTTAGAATTCAACTAAAAAACAAAAAAGAAAACTGCTTGCAGTAAATTCTCCAATAAGATAACCTATTCTTAGATTTCATGAAAAAATAAAAATAATTCACTCAAAATTGTACAAACAAAAATGTATCCATAGTTCAATGTTTTGTTTTTAAAGTAAAACTTGATTGCATATAAGCTGTAAAAGATAAAGTCAGATGTGCAATGTGATGACATGTTTGTTTAATAAAACCATGTTTGCATCAGAGAACATTATTAGATAAGGTCTGTGAAAAGTAAAGGTCTGTAAAAGTGAAAACCCTTCAGTCATTTGACATGTTTTATTCATTTATTTTTTACTGAAGATTTCTTCTGGTTTCTTAAAATAGAAAACCTTAAACATCATTGGGAAAAAAACAACTTGTTTTTCATTAAATTATGTGGTTCGAGTGCAGTTTGTCCACAAGTTTCTCTCCAAATGTGTGGGTGGGAGCATAGGAGCAACGGATCTCGAACACAGTCCGGCATACTGCTTTCGTCTTTGCCACTTGTCTTTGTCCATTTACATTCTTCACTGGAAAGCCCAAGTGCTCCCAACAGGAAATTTTGACTACAGAACACTCTTAAAGTTTTGGTTTCTCCTTTCAACAGTCATAGGGTCTGCTAGCTAGAGGCTATAGTACAAAGCAATTATTTCCTTTTCGTGTGGGAGCTCACATCTGTTGTACTGAAAAATATGAATACACATTACAGCCCTAATATAGTGCATGACAGCTTTTGCACTGTTTGTGAACAATGTTGTCAATGTGACAGTAACATACAGTACACATATCAAAATTATAAATTCAGTCATGTAAACAAGATCTAAAAAAGATAAGAATTTAGATTTTGTCAGTGGGCTTAAACTCCCAAAAGACTTCAAGTCTAACAAAAGTTTAAGCCCCACAGAGACTGGAAGTAAGTCAAGCACTCTGAACCAGCCTCAAAGCATCATACGTTTATGAATGACTTGTCATAGAATGTTCAAAGCATCAAAAATGACATTTGAGCCATGACTGGTTGCTTTGAGAGCTGCATGCAGCTTTTATATATTTAGAACTTTTTAATATAAGTTTTTGAAACATTAAATCCTAGTGACTTGCAGAATTTTTTTTGGTCAAGCAGGAAAACATTATTAAATTCAGCCAGTAGTATAGCAACAGGTGGTTGTGCCTGTAGCCTTAGTTCCTGTCTCCTTAGTTAGTTTAATAAAGAAAGGGACCTTTACACATGTCACAGTGAAAATAAGATTGCAAATGTCATGTACACCTTATAGGAAGTAAATGGATTTATTTTAACTTTATCTGTGTGTTTTTTGTGGTTTGTTGTCACCTCTCATCCATTCATCCTACTTCTATTATAATTACTACGATCAAAGAGTCATTGTCAGTACAGCAATAGTTTGTAGTTAGGGGGGGAATTAAGCTGCAAAAATTGCTTTCTCACACTTGAGGTCAGGAAAAAGTAAAACATGACAATAGCTCAAAATAAGCTGCTTGCACAAACAACATATGGAGTCATTTTTATGGGGCGTCAGTCTCATCCCTGATTTAATAACAGCGTGCATCATAGTCATGAAGGGGAATCATACCACTGGTACTGTGTGTAAGGTGGCATATTAAAACATGGAATTTTCTTTATAACATTTAGTAAATAAATGGAAACTATTTTTTATAAATGCAGTAACTAGTGCCTACCTTTACTTGTGGTCTAATAGTTACAATATTAATGTGCATTTTAATTATACAAAGACCATGGCCTCTCGCGGCCTGATGGGACAGTGAAAGGTCAAACTTGATTGACTTATTTTTTCTCCATCCCATCTTCTCTCACTCCCTTCTCTTACCTGATCGTGTGCTGCAGCCTTATTAGTAATATCCATCTAGCTTTTTCTGCCCTGTTATTTCAATCTCTGGCCCCACACAGACACACTCGAGTCCGAATGCACTCGCAAACATTCATACATGTGCACACACTAACACACACTTGGACATGCACACACACAGAGCTTTGTATGCGCACAGACTGACACACTTCCCTACTCACCAGCAATTTGTTGCTTGTGACATCACATTGTGCGTTAAAGCCGTACTGGCACCGGGCTGCAGCTTCGTTAACTTTCCTCTTTAATGAGCGGTTTAATTGAGCTGTCTACCAGGCCACCTGTCGGCTCACAGCTTCATTACCATACTAATGGACTGGGATTGTTGCTTGTCTGACAGCTCAGGCTGTATGGTTCTAACAGGAGCAGAGGAGAGGGAGGGAAAAGAAAGGAGGCGGCCAAGGAAGAAAAAGGCCATGCTTTGAAGAGAAAGGAGAGACCAAAAAAAGATTTAGGAAGAACTGAGATAGATTCAAGCCACGTTCAAATGTAAGGTGAATAAAAATGTATATTTCTTCATTTTTACAAAAATGTAAAAACCCAAAAACTAAAATAAATGGACCCTTTTACCATGTTGGCCCTTTGCCTTAAAGCATTGTTGTTATATAATGTTAAAAAAAAGTTCAGTGAGCCAATTTGTTGCATTCAGTCTGTCATAAAGTGAACTCATAAATAGGGTTAAATTGACTAAAACTTTGCTTAACATTCTAATTATATGAAAATGAGATGAAACTGGAGCCGGTCATCACCAGGAATTAAGAAAGTGAGTAACATTTGGAGTTTAGTTGTAAATACTTTGGCCAAATGACCTTCTTATAATATGAAGTACTAGCATATTTTCAACATTGGATAAGATCAGTTGGGTTTACATTAATATGCAGCCTAGTTTAAATTATGCTATGTCATGTTTTAAGAAACAAAGGATATCATAGGGTCTTAAAGCTTTTCTATCTTTGAGACCACATTACATTAAGCATTACATTAGAAAAAAGTCATATAGGTTATACCTTTAAAAAGAATAACATATTTACCTACTGTACTGTAGACGGCGCCTATTCTGTAAACAATTACAGGTTGTTTTGGTCTCCATGAGCCAACAAGATCCTGCAGGACAGTTTTTTGAATATAGGGGTATTTAGTGGGGAACTTGCAGAGACAAACAATTTTACACCAAATTAAGATCTTTTCCAAGGCATAACCAGGTTTTGGTACTTAACATTTATCAAACCAGCTAAGCCATTAGCAATACTAATGTATTGCCCCCAACCCTAACCCTAACCCTACATCACCCCAAAACACCAAGAAAACAGCAGTTTTACAACATCGCCAGCCTGGCCATTGATACAGTATGAAAAGTTAGATCTCCAAAAACCTGGAAAAATTCAAAGTTGGTATATTGTTTATAAGTTTTATCTTTCCTTTTAGTAGGCTATTTTTACGACTATGAATGCAAAGTCATTGCACCATTTAAAATTTGCTTAAGTACTTGTCAAACTTGAATCAATTCATTAATGGTTATTTTGTAATCTTTAACTATTTCACCTCTGAAATTTCCAATCTGCAGCAAAACATTTAAAACTCCAAAATTCAAGCTGAGTACAGAAAAATTCAAAGGACAGCCTTCCTTTTTGGACTGGTTGTGTGTTGCTGATGGCGTTGATGAACACTAATGTGACAGGGGAAAGCTGGCATGAGGTGATCTCTGCACAATGAAGGAAAAGGCACCACACTGAGCCTGCTACTTTGCTCTTTTCCAGGCTCATAGGGAGACAACAAGCTGAGTGAAAGTCAGCTTGAACAGAAGCTGTCAGATCTTCTGCAAAGTGAAAGACTAATTCAAGTCAAAACGAGTCTTTAATGTGTTCTCAGAAACGCTGCAAGGCCTGCCGGTTAACATCCACGTTTATTTATCGTACACTGTAAACAGTTTCAGATTTATATTGTGACACTAGAAAGATAAGCTCATGTTGGTGCCCATGTTGCATTTACTAACCAGTATTTGACATTTCGTTAGTTCATGTGTCTAATTATCCATCTTAATTTGTTTTGATTTAGGGATTCCAGGGACTCTATTCCAAACAGCATGACGGCATAAAAACCATGAAAGAAACAGAAAAGCTGAAGAAGTGAAAGGAAAAGGAGGCCAAACAGGGTGATTACGAGTGAAAGGTGGCCATGGGGATGATGGACAGACTGAGAAGAGGGGTGGGGGTATGGTTGTAGTAGTGAAGCAATATGCATTCAAGGATCCAGTGAATACACCCCAACTCTACACGACCACATGCTAATGATGGCCACCATTAATGTGTCAAAATCACAATTCCCTTCGTTCTGCCCTCTTTTTCTCCCCTCCCTGGGGCTAATTGCCCTGTCCCCTCCTTTCTGACAGAGCGGCTCTAGGTTTGAATTAAAGCCCATATTGTGCCGTGTGTGTCCAACCTGCATCTCCCAAATCCGAAACACAGGCAAACAGACACAAAAGCACACACTGTTGAACAATTTAGTGGACCACTGTCTGCATCTCAAAGAACCAAATCCTGTAAAGATAATGTGTCAAAGTTTTTACATCCAGGGTTATAGCAGACTGGAGCCAGCTATATCAAAGTTTATATTATTTGTGACTAGGGCTATCAGTCCAAAGCACCATTGTTACCACAAAATGACTAGCCTTTTGGCAACTTATGAACGCAGTTAATTTTGTTAATAAGATTCTTTCCTTCACAGCAACTTAATAGTATGCAACACTAAACTAACTTTGAGATAAAAACTCAACTGTCACTGTTTATGAGAAGATCTGCACAAGAGATATGGAACTGCTAGCTTCCTGCATCAGACCTAAATAAGCCTCTCACTGAAGATCATTCATTCCAGCAGATCATTCCTTCTGGAGAATGAGAGCATTACACTATTGAAATTCCCTTTGGGATCTGCAAAGTATTTTTTTTTTCATTTCAATTACAGCTCTGACTGAGAAGGTGCAGAAAATGTCCCCCAGGGTTAGGGTTACAGCACATGCTCAACAAATGTCCATCAGTGACAATAGCGGCCTGCAAAATTACCCTGAGTTACTGAGGAGTTGGAAGAAACTTACTTGCACATCCACAGGAATCCAGGAAGAGATTACCAGCAATCTAATACTGAGTTTGCTAGCATAAGGGCTCTTTATGCATTACTGATCCATAGTGCTTTTGGGTGATCACCTGCTCAAAGCCTCGGTGAAGGATCTGGAAAACGAGCTGCTCCTATGAGAAACAGTGTTGTTTTTGTAAAAATGACAAAGAAAAAATGAATTCGTTTTTTTCATGGGGATAATGAGATGGTGACGAGCTAAACGTTGCTCTCTAATTGTTCCATGGCCTGCATTTGGGTGTCTCCCTCCGATCCGAACCGCCCCACATAGGCACATTGGTTTATGGGTACTTCCAAAATAAGATTTTTTTCCCGACAGGGAAAAGCTGAAAAACATGGAGAATAGGTGGGGACTTCCACAGATTATAGATGCAATTGATGGCTCGCACAGTCAGAGCCCAACAACAGTACTGCAGCTATTTCAACAGAAAAAGCATTGAAGAATTCTTCAAGGCATTGTGTATATGCACAAATGCAAGGAGGTTTGCATGATGCTCGAGTATTAATATTACCTACATTGTGGGAGTTGGGGGAGAGAAGGAGCCTTCATCCAGCCTTGACCAAAAGCATTGGAGGGTCAAATGTTGGCTACTACAGTATATATTTGGGGATTCTGCCTATCCTCAACAGAACTGGCTCAAGGAAGCAATCATTGGCAATTATGGGCTTTCAGCTGAACAGCAGAGTTACAACAAGACAGTTTCAAGGGCAAGAGTGATTGTGGAAAATATATTTGGCAGAGTGAGGTGGCATCTTGTAAAAATAAAATTAAAGTGACAAGGAGCAGAGCTCATGCGTGATGGCTGGATGACCATCTTAAAGAGCTGCAGACTGCTTCCTTTGCTCTATGAGCAACTGATTAAGATCCTCATTCATTCGCCGTTTTGACATTGCTTGGATGCCAGATTTGGTCTGTCCCTGGTTTGACACTGCAGTGATGATTACTGTACCACTACATCAAAATCCTTGAATAAAAACTGATTATTTGTTACAAAACAAGGCGTGCTTCCGTTTTTTTAATGTAAATAAGAACGTGTTGGCTGAGAGAACGTGTTTAAATTTGTGCACATAGCTCATTCCACAACCGGCTCTAGCGAGCCATATCCTGGAATTCCTGTTATCTGCTCCTTGTAGAAAGAGAGCTCTAGCTATTGCTCAATATCAGCCAGAGGAATCTCTTCATTTGGCCCCTTACCTGTCTTTATTGCTGAGATTTTATTAAACTATTTTTTTCTTTTGTTCTTCTTCTGATATCATTATTATGTATTCCCAACTGCATTAATTTTTATCCAATTCCCCTCCCATATTGCAGGCCTTTTGGTGACATTAAGATGTTTTTGCTGGAGATAGGCCTCTTACCTCTTGCACTAATTTTTTAATCTCCATTGGTTCGAACGATGTCTTGTATTTTCAACTTACTTGCTTTCCTTCAACACTCTCCATAGGGAATCATTTGCACATGCTAAATAAGGATGTCTGCACCTGTTTTCAATTGCACAATCAATTTTTGTAGATAACCCACAAATCACAGAAACACAACAAGTGCAAAATATTTGCGTTTCAGTTTATTTAGTGGTCGCTATTGGAAATCTTCCTACAGTAGGGCCTTAATCTTTCAAATATTAAATAAAAATCACCCATGGAATCACTTTGTTGGAGCAAAGAGGCAACACGTTTTTGTTTTTTTTACCACAATGATGAAAGAAATTAATCTATTGTGTTTTGTGGACGGGAGAAAGCACAGAAGTGCAGATATTTGTTAAAGCTCAGTGTATTGACTTCCAGATTACACAGTAATGTTCCATAGAAATTTCTTATTGTAAAATTAAAAAGTCTAACCCTGTGTTCACACCAAGCGAGAGTAAAATTATTCACGCGAATGAATTACATGTTAAGTCAATGTATAGACGCGAATTGACGCCCGTTTGCCTGGGGCGGCGCGTTTGAGGCGAATTTGCGGCACGGAAAGCCCCAATCGCGCATCGAATTCGCGCGAATAGAGCGTCCTACTCGCGCGAATTGAGCGATTTTCTCCTGTTCGCTCGAGTTCAAAAAATTGAACTCGAGCGGATTTTGACGCGCGAACAATCGGGAAAATCAATAGTAGCGCTGTGTGGGCATCCGTGTCTGTATGACACCACGGATATTTCCTATAAAAACAGGAACAAGAAGGAGCTGGCTTGGAGGAAGGTAAGTGAGGAGACTCTGAAATAGCCCTGGAAGCGGCCATCATCCAGACGTAGCCTAGCTAAACTCGTGGATGGTGAAATGCATCCAGCTCCGAGCGTCTCTAGTATCTGATGGACCAAAACACGCCGACGCCTCCAGTTTCCCGCCTTCCAAAGCAGGTAAAATGCTGTAACTCTCATGATAACCACGCTCATCCAAGTTCTTTGTTGACT
>JAVQJG010029728.1:0-20972 GCA_036024015.1 Craterocephalus amniculus
TTTCAGTTGATTTGTAATGAATACACAATGTATGACATTTCATGTTTTTTAATTGCATTACAGGAAATAAAGAACTTTATCACAATATTCTAATTTTCTGAGACAGACCTGTAATGTGGGTACTGTACATCCCCACAAATACTAAAATCCTTCGGAAATATGCTAAGACCTCATTTAGAAAATTCGTATTTTCCAGAAATATAGCCAACTAAGATTCATCTGCCAGAGTCTGCTCATATTCTTTTACAATCTTTCCTGGTAGGACAGAAAGTGAAAGTGATTTCAACACCTTCCTTCCCACGTTTTGACCCGCACCATCCTTTCGCCGTGATGAGACAGCTACCTACATTTGTAACCTGTTTGGACACCTCCACATCACATGGCTTCATTCTAGTGGCACCACTGAGGGTGTGTAGAGCTAAAGTGTCGGGATTGAATGGTCTCATAAAACAAGAAAAGACCGCATCTCTGGAGGAACATGAGCAAGATGTGTTTTCTCTTAACTGCTTGAAAAGTTAATTATACTTGCACCTTGTTCAGCGAGCACCAATAGTAATTCTTGATACTGAAGCTCCTGTGGATCTATAATGTTCCTTCATTACAAATATGCTTTATTTGGGTGAATTATTGAATTTGAGGGAAATTTACAACTGGCAGTAGTGGGTACTTTAGAGCCAACACGTGGATTCAGTTTGACATGGATGATATTTATGAGAAAGTACAGACAATAGACTTTTTCATTTTAAACAGTGGAGCAATAAAAAATGTTTAACTGCATATTATCATTATGACCTTGCCACGTACACTTAATCTTTTATTATGAAGTTCGGCTGAATTAATTCAGGGTATTAAATTGAAGAGTGGAATATAATTCTTTTTTCCGACGCAAAAGGTCTCAGTAATCACTTCACCAAAAGCTTTTTCAGCTTACATACAGTACCAGTTCAAAGTCTGAACACATTATCCCACTGGATTTTAAGTACTAGTAGCAGAAATAAAAGACTGTTTATCTCCTGCTGTACATACACTGTGTGTAGTTATGACTCTGCACTGTAATTGGTTTTATTAAAACTTTTTTAATTAAATGATTCATACATTATGTGGCAGGACGGACAGAGCACCCGGGCGGGGATCAGTCCCACAACCTCCCAGGTTAAAGTCATGCGCGCTTGCCAGTCAGCCAAAGGGATATCCCTGTGGCAAAGTAGCAAGGGCGCAGGATCAGTCGGAGGCACATGGTGACAGGACCCACACACTGTCACAGTTATCCATCCAGTGAAGCTAATCTCTTTTTTTTAAATGTGCAAAAATAATATTTTGCTACATGATGCCAGACATTGTACCTGCAGCGACTGTTAAGGAAGTCATATGCATTTTCTGTTTCTGTTAACTAATAACTGCCAAGTTAAAACACCAAAACTTTGCACAAAAGCAAGACAATCTCCTGAAGTGTTCAAAACACCTATAAAGCCTCTTTATCTTCAACATCTGCTCTTTAGCACACCCTACGGTCAACAACATATATACAGCCAGCCGTTTCATGAGAAAAATTGTTGACATACTTGCTTGAAATACATGCCTGTACCCAGTTTTACTGACTTCACTAAGGGTAACATTAGAGATCTGATACTGAATAGTTGCTGGATATGTAGTGTAGAAACTCTTAAACATGGACACAATAGAGCATTTGGTTCATTTTGAGGTCAAGGCAGAACAACAGCAGCTGTGTTGTAAATAGCCAAACCTAGCATCCCATGGCTTCTCTGTTATATTTGGACAAATTGCTCCCTGCGGTGCCCCTACTGGTTACTCGTATATTGTAGCTTGGTTCATTTCTGGGGAGCCATACAAACAACACATCAGCTATGATAGACACATTAAAAACAAATACTTTCTCAGCCTAAGAAATGGAGCAGAGGCCTCACACAACACAACCTGTCACCAGTCAAAGCAAACACATGTTTTTTAATACAGTGGTCCATGTGCCGCAGCAATGCTCGACATGAGAAAAACACTGTATACAGTATCTGCTGTATGCAATCTCTGGACAAACTCTCAGTGCTCAGTTTACTTTCTGTTTCATGAACCCAAAAATAAATTCAAGGATCATATTCAATAAGTGCACAGTAATAGGTGACTTAAAAGTGATCCGTTTTCAGTTAGGGGTTACTTACTGAATCAATCTTGCTACTTTATCTTTTTGTAACTTATCTACTGTAAGATCTTTAAGCTATTTATCACTGCTCTGTATATAAATCACCCAAGGTAACATATACCAAATAAGATGGTTTGTATTTAGCACATTTACATTGTAAACAAAAGTTTGTTTGACACTGGTTCAGACAATTTATTGTGATTTCACATTTAGACATTGAATTTATCTAAATGACCTTGTACAATCTACTATTGACTTTTGTAGGTTTTTATCTAAATCCTTTGAAAAAAAACGTAAGTTACCAGGCAAAAAATGTTCAGGTTTCTCTGAAATGACAAGCTTTCAAGGATTTGTCCCATCACAGTCCTCATTTTAAGGACTACTTTGCATCTTAATCTACTGACGTCTGGTAACGAATTGTGACCTAGATTGGAAAGCTTTTAAATATTCTTAGAATTTCTTTATTTCTTTTTCTTTCTATCAGTTACCTGAATGGGACAAGAGCAGAAAAGGCTCCCTAATCTCTAAATGCATCTATAGTGAATACATCAAAAGAGTGGACTAAATGATTTCAGACAGGCAGAACAAAACAAAACAAAACGAGAAAGGATGCAATAAATAGTCTGATGGATAACATTTCCCTTTTCCTACATTGGATTGTCCCACATCTGTATGATGAACGCTCCAGGAAACCTCTCATCCTCTATCCAACAGAAACAAAATGAGCAGCCCAGTATTTCACAGTCTGGTGAGAGGGGACAGCGTTGCACAGCACAAATGAGTTTATTTTTCTTCCACCTTTGCCACCTCCCCTCACGGCCCCTGTCTCTCTGCATTTATTTCAATGAACAAAGACATAGTGTTTCTGTTGAAGTCCAATGTCGTCTTATCTCCACCAGGCACCTTCGTTCATAGCTCTGCCAAACTGTGAGCAGGCGCTGTCCATGTGTGGTTAATAAGGTTAAATGAAGCCAGCAAATTATGGAGAGAGACGAGTTAAATTGTGTGTGAAAAACAGGCTTCGTATCCTAGACTGCCTGGAAATATCACGCGGTGTGGTTGCAGCAGCTGCAGTGTTGCCATACCTTCCAGAGACATGCTAACACAATAAACCATTAAATACATGCCCACTATCAATCCATGCCACCTGGATCTCTACATCTTTTTCTGGTTTAACTTATATAAACCTTGAAAGCAAAAAAAAAAAAAAAAGGAAAACTATTTTTCTAAATCTGAACAGCCTTCTGCTGGTCCCCATGGAAACACTCATGGTATCCCCTGGACAAAGTCAGTGCAATTGATGCTACTATTAAACCCTGCAGTGTTGCAAAGGGCCCAGTGAGGGGGGAAAAAGAGGCTTACAAATTAATACATATTTGAAAAGGAATTTTAAGCTTCCTTCCAACTTTCTCACAAACATGACTGCTGAAAGCTAAACACCAATCTGTTGATTTTAAGACTTCCAGCATTTCCACTTCTTAGCACCAGCTGTGAGGCTAACATTTAACCTGAACACCTGAGATGTCTTCCCTTTAGAGCATCATAGTTATCTTCACTGAGCTCCACAAAGAAATAGCTTGTTTGCATGTCTACATGAATAACACAGACCACACTAATGTAGCATACTTGCCTGTGGCAAAAAGTATGTAGACTACAGTAACGTGTTTATGTAACAAAAGCAATTTTAGCATTGATTTCTATTCTAGCAGCAAAACAAATGGAGTTCAGTGATAATTCTTTAGCTTTCTTCAAGTTCCTGAGGTTAAAATCTGACATCTTGGTGGCAAAATTTTCGACCACATTCATCACACTATGCTAGACTTTGATTAACTTGGGTAGGGTGCTGTGTGGCACTGCGTGGATCTGGGAAATAGAGTTATTTAGGCTTTTCCAGTAAAACTGCAGCTCTCTGGTGAGAGAGGTGTTAGTTTGACCAATGATTTCACAGGTAATAGGACCAAAACAATGAACGGATGAAGGCTAAAATGCATGAAAACAACTGAGTTGAGCAACACATTTCTGTTAAAGTGTCATGATGGGATACCTGATCCATTTCAATTGCACTTATTTCTAATAGAAGAAGAATGCTAAATACCTTTGTGAGATTTCAGTTTATTTCAGTCTTCAGAATTTCTCTTTTCACTTTGGGATTCCTCCTCTTGGGAGCATGGATTTATAATTATTTCGCTTCTATCCACCCAATAGTTGACACGTGTCTCTCAGGACCAGAATGATTGACTGTCAGAGCTACAGTGGCATTTTGGACGTGGCTTAAAATGGGGGAGAAAACAGCAAACTACTGAAACACCTCTTTGAAATGCAATTTTGCTACCACAAACAATATAATGTAGCAGCAGCTCATAAACAGACTCATTTAGACTAACACAGCTGTGAATCTGCGCCTTTGTAGATTTTTTGTAATCACAACACACTTGCTTAAGCTTCATCAGAAAACTCATTATGAATGCAGCAAACCCCACAGGCCAGCAATTAATCATCCAGATAAACAAACTGGATCTGGATCAGTCGAGCTGTTAAGGCCTTCCTCTGGATTCACTGTTGCAAAGCACCGTCCCATTATCCACCAGGTGTCACCACTTCACTGTTTTTACTTGTGTTAAATTCTTAGCATGCGTGTCAGTGTCAGATGTTTTATCTTAGTCCCCCATTGTGTTGGTGTAAACTGTGGCGCAGTAGTTTTAGGGTTTAGGACTGTTGTGAGGATTTAATCAATGTAAATTTACTCTAAATCATAAATTTGATGATTTTAGATTTATATGTCATTATTTTTCCCCTTAAGATACGCCCCTTCTTTCCCTCACACGTGCAAGTACGGTACACTCTGTACAACTCTGTGAAGGTATCTATTACCGACCTGTTGCTGCCTGCATACCAATCATTGAATTACTCCCGGCTGGCATGAGGTGGCACACGTGTCATGTGTGGAAATTCAAATACCGCTGTGGTTCCTGTAAGTTCCCGGCAGGGTAGGCTACAGCATATGCCTTGGCACTATTTCCTGCTATTTGTTCCATTACGGTAAGGTCATTTCCCCTCTCTGTTGAAAGGGTTTCCTCAACTGAAATCTTTGCAAATATTTCTTATCTTATAATCAGATCATTTCATGCTGATAATTAGAACTCCCTCACATTTTACATGTGCATTCAGGTTAGGAAAAAAAAAAGACATAAATGCATATTTTTCCATCACTTCATGATGATGATCCAGATTATGCCTACTTTTTGGATAATTACTGTGAAGAAAAAAACAAATAAAAGCATTCTTTTCCTTTTTTTGCCTTTTTGACTCAATTTTTTATCCATCCATGTCATGGCAGAACAAAGGTCTGCATTATAGTCGTTTTTCTTCTGTGCTGGGCGAACAGCACCCCCTTTTGAAAGTGCTCTGTGTCAAGCATGGTAAATAAACAAAAAGATGCACCGTTTCCATCCACTCAGCCAACATCTTCCCACGGTAAAATCCGTCCAGTCTGGATTCACCTCTGTTGCTTTGGCTGGTGTGATGTGCAGCTTGTATTCATTCACATCAACCTGGCCCTTCTGCTAATTCAGGCGGTTACTACGGTATGGGCACTTTACCACTTTATTCTAGCCGACTCATGATGTCAACCAGCAGTGCATAAGGTCATCCCAATCAAATGAGCCAAAGCAGCTCACTTAATCTTGTAGCATTGCAGTCCGTAGACACAAAACAAGCAAAGATGGGAAGGGCCAACATGAGCTCATTGGTGGTGCTCTGCCAACTCTCCTACCGACCACATACAGTACACCAGACCTTTTGAGAGCCACTCCCATCTGTTCCCACTATCTTTTCTTGCTTTCAATCAAATCCGACCGAAGCTTGGACTGACTTTGATGAGACAGCCACAGGTCTGGGCTACAAGTTCAAATATGCTCTTTAGTGAAGCCAGATGCAAAAAAAATGTGAATTTCTAATAATTTTTTCCCATCCAACTGCCTTTCTTTTTCGTGCTACCTTTATGTTTTTCTCTTCTTTCCCCATTCTCCCTGAAGCTTCAAGCAAACCTGGTGTGTATTTTCACATTTTCTTTGTCTGAGAAGTGTAAGTCAGGGCGCTCAACTACAGTTTTTGAGTCTGTTGCAGTTGCTTTGAGAGGGAGGTTCAGGTTTTGCACTCATTTGTACCCTACTGGCAACGGCTTAAATTTCACAATGTGTTCATTTAGAGATGCAAAAGCCTTCCTGTATCAAATGAATGTTGATGATCAATGGTCTGCCTGATGCTGCTGTTAGCCAACGGACCAGCTCTTGTCTGGTTACTGAGAAAGAGGAAACAGTTGAGCGACTCATTAATGTTGAATTTCTAACTAAATTCCATAGAGCTCTGCAGAAGAGGCATGGAAAGCTCAAATGAAATTCCACATGTGTAACAAGCTATGTAAACTATAGCCACAACTGTACAAACTTGTTGATCTTGAATCAAACAGGAAATGGGATGATAAAAAAAATCCAGAGTAGTCCCAGATAAGACTGATTTCCCAGGAAGTCTTTGAAAAAGTTGCAGCCCATTTCATAATCGGTGTACTTATATTTTTTGTCTTTCAACCAATACTGAAAGACCCCAGTAACTTTCAAACATTTATTCCTGTTTATCAGAAATTTGAAATGCTTGTTTTTTTCTTGTGATAAAGCACTTTTCCACAAAGAAACAATATCAATTGTAAATGAACATTCTATTTTATTTTTATTTTTATTTTTATTTTTTTCACCTGTCTTGTCCTGCAAGCAGAATGATTGTCTGGGTGCTGTTTGGTGCCGTGGAAATTTACTTTACTAAGTAGGGATTTATACTACATGTATAAAGTCCCTCTTGATGATATGAAAACTTTATTAAATCTAAATCTTAATGCTGGACATGACCGGAGGGGACAGAGAGAGAGAGAGAAAGAAGAGGCAGGGGAGAGGGAGGGACAGAAAAGGTGTGGAGAGCGGGGGTAGGGACAAAATACACCAAACAGAGAACCATATAATCCATACAACTTACAGTATATACAACTAAGACCATCCTAGCCAGTAGGTCATTACAAAATTATTATTAATAATAATAATAAATATAATAATAATAATAATAATAAAATTAAAATAATAAAATAAAAAGAGAAAGGCATAAAACAAAATACCCAAAAATAAGACAATATATCCGAGTGAAACTCATGTATCTAAGAACACACGCAGAGAAACCTGGGAGGATGTGCTGGAGGACTCGGCTACACAACGACGCAGAGACTGTGTCAACATGCCGAAGATATGGAGTGGAGACGTTCAGGAAGGAGTGATCATGCAGATGCCACCTCATTCGAACAGAGGCCAGAGGCAGGCCAGCGGCCCGAGACCCAGGCCATGCACCGCCACCCCCCGTAGGCAACAGACCAGAGAGACGACCACATGTAAAAGTGAATTCTAAAACAGTGCAAAAGTAAGTGTATTCTGAACTTTATACTTGGCCCTTCTACCTTTAGCAGCAACAGCTGAAGCCAAAGGTTTGCTGTGGTCACTGTAATGGAATTTTAACCCGCTCAGCATTGGTGCAGAGACACACTGGAGTGAGAATTAAAGGATACTTTCAGGTCCTGCATCTCAGTATAATTTAAGTCCAGATTTTTTTTTAACCACTCTTTAACACCAATATTAGGATATATCAGAGAGCTGAAGAAAAGCCAAAATGAAAACAAGGCACACATTCAATATTTTTGTAATTTTTTCCAGCTTTTATGGCAACTAACAACAACATCTGACAATGCGGTTTTGTTCTTTTTCACTCAACACAATAAAAGCTGGAACAACATTAAAAAAAATGTAAGCATTAGCATCTGCTGTGCAGGCCAGGAAGTTCAACAGGATTTGTTCCATTTTTGGCTCATAGCTAAATACTCTGGAAGCTTCATGAGAAATTCAGAGGAGAGCAATTTTTTTTCCTTGCACAATCTGTCAGGACATTGAGCAATTCTATTCTTTGTTAATTTCTAATGCATGCTGATAAACTTTCAAGAAGAAATACTGAACTCAGTTGAAGCCTGGATCCCAACAAAGTCTGCAATTTATGCAAGACTGCCTTCTAGTATAGCAGGACCCCAAGCAGGTGATATATGCACAGAATATGTACTTTTATTCCTTTTCTATTTTCCAACTTTTTTTTGTGAGATCTTCACCACCAGGTCTCTCTTTCAGGTTGCCTTAATTACTCAATATCAAACAACTCCCCTTAAGATATGGCACTACAGAGATGGAAAAACTAATTTTCTTTAGATTATTATCTAAAGTCATACTTAAGCTTCAGCTCACAGACAGATGACTTTCCAGAGTCCTTTAGGATTTACTGTCAGACAGTTTTTCTAAATTATCATTATGGTATTGTTGTATAAATCAGATGAGAGGGTTAGCTGTAGTTTTCAAACTTACCCTGTCTTTTAGGCTGTGTGAACAAAAAACACCGATGTATATTGAAATGATAAAGGCCTGTGCTTCTTGCATCTTTTGGGATTTCCTTCATGAGGAAAAATTCTGAGGAATTTTGGACAGTCATCTACTTCATGGAAGTGAAGTTTTCTAACTTTGTAGCCAACGCCCCTTACTGTGGAGTTCTTCTTCACCCCTCCAGGTTTTTTTCAGTTAAATCTTGCTTTAGTGTGCTCCTGACTAGACCTTCCAGCCAGCTTCATATCTCTGGAATGACCTTTTGGGTGATGATTCAGTTGAACTGGGCTGTTTCTGTATAAGTATGATTGTATCTCATTCAGCTGGATTTCCATTGTAATTTGGTCATTATTAGGTGGATGCATATTTACAAATGCAACAAATGCAATCAAAAATAAATCATACATTGATTTAAATAGTTGCTTGCAACATTCTTCCAAGTAGATAAGTCCAATTTCATCACTTTGCTTTTTTTTTTTTTTTTTTTTTGCAAAAATGCATAACAGTGACAAACAAAAGCTTTGCAGACAATTCAAAGAAAGCAGGAGAAATTTCTTAAAGACAAATACAGTAATACTCTCCACTCACAAGTCCTCAGCTCAGGTTATAATCAAATTCCTTTAAATCATTAACCTTTCTGTCAAGGGTCACACTTCAGACCCTCCTCTCTTCTCACCCTCCTCAACCATTGAGAAGGTATCAGAGAGCAGAGAGCCATAATAACCCAAAAATTGGTCAAAAGAAAGCTTGAGTGCTCATTTTGCTTCTAAGGAATGGGCTTATACACCAAATGATTGACAGTGATAACAACCAGTCTGTGAAACCTCAGTTTAACAATAAGTGTAATGCTGTATTTGCTTTATTTATGGGTTTTATAATTATAAGAATATGCACCACCGCCTTAAACACTTAATAAATAAATAAAGTATCAAAGCTCCCTCTTATGAAAAAAGACTGCAACAGCTCTGACTCTAAGAGTTTACTCTGTAAACTCTCTCCAGATAAACTCTAAACAGATAACACATGATCACACACACGAACACTTGCATTTCCCTTTTACTTCTCTTCCAAGCTATGAGGAAAAGTAAAACCTCACAGACTTTGATGACTGTTTTGTTTCTTCATAATAACACTTCACTTACATGGCTGAGCAATATGCGTATTTATTATGTATGTGTGAAATAATTCTGCATTCTCATGAAAGTCCCATTCAACCTATTTTCTCATAAATTATGCTGTTGTATGCTGATTAATTTTGGAACTTCAACCTTTTTGTGTACAAAAAGTGTGACAGGACAAGAGATCACCCAAGCAGGGATTGAACCCACCAACTCTCATGTGAAAGGGAGCACACTCACCAGCCAGCTAAAAGAATAAATCTGTAGCCAAGTAGCCAGGGCACATGATCAATTTGAGGCATAGTGACCGGACCCTCACTGTCACATTAGTTTGAGGTATGCAGATAATTCAGATTTGCTACTATGTGGGATTTTTGTGCATTTTCCCACACCATTACAGCTACATTCCTTGTGCTTAAATTTAATTTTAGCTCTTCTCTTTGAATACATTTGCCATTAAAGAAAGCAAGGTTGCTGCGCAAATGAACATGACATGTGACAAGTGACTTCATTTATGTTCATTTACAATTGTGTATCCTGACTAAACAAGTTGGTGCACAGGCAGGACTTAGTTTGATGATGTGTAAGGGTAAAAAAAAAAAGTGTCAATATGAATGAGAGAAAGAGATAGAGGGAGATAGGATATGTGTGTCAGTAAGTTGATTAAAAATGAAAGTGTCTCTCCCAGGCCTTCATGCTGTCATTTGATCCACTCGTGCTGCCGTCTGCAAATACTACAGCATTACCTCAGACTGGAGGAGCTTAGGTTTCTTCAAAGTGGACACTGGCCGGGGGGAAAGGGAGTCTGAGCCATTTATTGTGCAGCTCTTTCTCCCCCATTTCCAGCATCATTCAAAACAATCTGAACTCAGTGGTGTTCTGTCCGGTTAATCAGGTTCTAAATATCGATGTCTGGTACTCTGTGTTGCTCCCATACATCAAGACATACCACAGCAGTTATATAAATAGAGTCATCTTAATCATGTGATCTTTGTTTACCCAAATGTATTTATCCATTTATTGAAAATCTCTGTTAAAGGCATTTCATTAATCTACAGAATCTCTCTGTTAAATAGAATCTCTGTGATTTACTGTGATTGTTGACTTATTATATCTCATGCAGGTTTCTTTTCTCTGCTGTGTTCAGCCAAGTTGAAAGCTTGTGTGAGAAATTAACACTTTTGAAAAAAAAGGGGATAATAACCTAAGTGTAACTAAGACTGACCTAATCTAGGAATCATTCCAAATGACAGGAAAACCCTTTCTTACAGCTCTGATGTAAAATTCACCTTTGAGAACAGAAAATGAAACCCGAATGAGTTTGTAAATGGACAATTGATTTCCAGCCTGCTGAGCCACACATCAGTCTGTGCAGCAGGCTACGTGGAACTCTGGCTCAACTGTTCACACAAAGGACTGAGCTTCATCTGCTTAAGCTGGAGTTTTTTTTTTTTTTACCCCTCCCTCTACAGGAGTGTGGTTCTGCTGTTTGTGCAGTTTTGCTTTGTTATTCTGTTTGGACATGTACTTCATGTGCATGATTGTGATCTGTGACTACTTCACTGGAAATGCTTGAAAGCTTCAGCAGTGATTGCTGAATGAACTCTGGGCCTCGGCTGCGTCATTGCTGATCCGGTCATGTTTTCGCTAGCTGCAGCCAGGCTGCCCGACCCGCACGGTCTGTTTGATCGTGGGAAAAGCTGCATACCATGTCACCTGGTTGCCACGGCAACAGTGTGGTCATTCTTTCCTGTAAAAGGATCCATATCCTACATTGCAAAAAGCAAGAAAGGGTCTGGCTTTGAGAACAATTACTCCTTTCATGTGCTTGCGCTCTGCCCTTTTTCTTCTCTCTTTTCTACAACCACATTTTTGTCTTTAATGTCTCCTCATTTATTTTTTTAGTCACCAATAAGCAACCTTAGTTTAATGAATAACCTTTTAAACAAGAATAGTTTAGTTGTTTGTTAGTGACCTGGTAGGTGCACACATTATACTATTCTGTCTTTTGATTATCGGCCAGCTCCGTAAAGACAGAGAGAATAGAGGTATTACTGGTACTCTCCTTGTAGACTGGATTAATAAAATGAATTAAAGAAAAGAAAGAAACATGCGATAACCTAAACTGACACCCAAAAATATCTGTAATCCCCGTCAACATCTGTAGCTTGTGTGGGAGGGAAAAAGATAAAAACTGTCAAATTTTCAGGGGACTTTCAATGACTTTTTTTGGTCGCTTTAAACAGATGCGGTCATATGAGGAAGTTGTTAATTCACCCTGTTATCATGAAATTTGCAGCCATATTGTTATGCTACCCTGTCATTTATAAGTAGCATGAAGCAATACTTTGTCAAACAAGCAAAGGAATATCAAGGGAAACAACTCTAGCAAACTTCTTTGGAATAAGAAGCTTCCTCTTACTAATGATGTGTCATAAATAAACAGTTCAGACCACTTTTTTTACTGTGGTTCTGCAAAAGATGATTTTTAAGTGGAAGTCTGTGCACACACGCAGGGCATGTATAAACTTATCCTCGCTCGGAATTTTTGGAGCTGACTTCTGCACACATAACCGGTGTCCGGCATTAGATAAACTTAGGAAATCTTGAGCCAATCATGCTGTTACAGACTAATTTCCGTTTCTTTGCAACAAATTAGTGGAACGTTAGCTGTGCAGTACTTATTAAGACAAAAATTGCTCATTAAAGCCTTGTAATGTGTTGCAGCTCCTTAATTCAGCCCTATCTGAGCAGACATATGCAGAGCTAAAGGAAACTCCTGTAAATTGAACTTATTTCCCAAGAGCTGTTTCGGCTGCTTTTGAGCGTAGGTGACAGTCTAAGATACTTCTGCTCTTTGGTAGTTATATGCGTTGTTCTCCATTCCCCAATTTGCAAGTTCCTCAGTTTGCGCAATCCATTTCGGAGCTCTTATTATTTTGGTAAGAGTCATAGGTCATATGGTAGAAAAATACATATTTTTTTGTGCATATGTATGAGCAAAACATCTGTGGATGATGCCCGGGTGTTCTGATGGAAAAAGGCTATGCCCTGATGACAAATGACTTGGGGAATTCCAAGTTCCCCCTGATTAAAGACTAAAGCTCAATTTCCAAAGAAGTTGGTGCCGTGTAAATACAATGTGTATCAAGCACAGAGATGGGAATTTTCACAGCTCTGTATAGTTTGTACATGCTGGTTTATTTATCTATTAATTTATTTACAAATACGCAGATACTCTGTTATTAGTCTTCTGCATTCAGCTCCACTGAACTGTTACATGCTGGAGTCATTTACAGTAAGACATGAATGTTAGGTTAACTGGACCCTCTAAGTTCTTCCTAGGAATGAGTGTCTCTGTGTTGGCCCTGTGATGGACTAGTGATCCCACCAGGGTGTAGTCCGCCTCTCACCTGATAAAAAAGCTGGGCTTGGGCTTGGATTGATTCCAGGCTTTCCCTGACTCTATGCTGAAGTGGCCTTGGGCAAGACACATCGGATTATGAAAGCACTTGTAAGAAAAGAATGAGAGTGTGTAAATGAGACATGTAGTGTCAAAGCACTTTGAATGGTGTCAAAGCTCTGGAAATGGACTGGAAAAGCTCCATAAGTACAATCAATTTACTATTCATCTTTACTGACTGTCCCACTTTCTCTTACAACAAAGTTTGCAGCCTAATAATTAATCTGACATGAGCAACCAGTGAGAAACACACCTCTCTTGGAGGTGGTGTGGTTTCTGGAAATATTCCAATTCTAAGCATGACCTGGAGTTGCTTAATGCATCAGACACTGACAGATGATTTGTTTTAACCTTTGCAGTGCCAACCTTCTTGCATGTAACAACACGGTTACTAAAGCTAGCACAGCTAGCACTTTGAGCAGGACAGCTGCTGCTACTACAGCCTGTCTGTTAGTTTAGTTTGTTTGCTTCTGCCATTCATGGCTTCCTTTGTATTCTTTTCAGAGCAGCTTGAAATAAGAGTTAAACCATATCAAGGCAAGATAGATTCAGATATCAGAAGTTATGACAGGAAATGCTGTGCAGTGAAGTCTTGGTGTGATGTGCAGTGGAGTGCAATGAGGCATTTCCTTGCGTCATATCTGAATAACTGGAAAAAAGGGACATTTGAATGGCAGAAGCATGATTTGGTTTCCAAATAAGGTTATCAATGTGATATCCAGGAAAGCCTCATTAGTAAAAGCAGCACAGTAAAAGTATTTCAAGATGATTAAATACATATCTTGACTCCTGTATTTAAGTTAGTTTTTCTTGGAATAAAGCAGCATTTCCCCCCTGCAGTGTTTCTTTTCAAAGGGGGTAACTGGTTTAGTAAGACTGCAAACTTTGAGTTTATGGGAAGCTTGTGCTTTCAGGTTATCTGAAGTGCAAAAAGAAATAGAAAGAAAAACTTTTTTTGCAACTGATTCTTCCAGGAAGCAGCGAGAAGACCTCAGTGACAAAGCTCACCTGAGTCAGATTAACATAAACCCATGAAGTTTCCATCTTTGATGTCCAAAGCATCAAACGTTTCACTCTCACTTCCCACAATTTGCACTGCAGGTTCGGGTTTATGTTGTGTTAGCGCTGCTCTTCTTTTATCTTAATGTCTCTGTCCCCACCACTAGCACACACACACACACACTCACAAACACACACCAGTGGAGGAAGAGCTGCACTACTTTCTTTTCATGAAAGCAAAAACAGGCACGGCTTACTATCACACAGGCTCACTATACAGTCGAGTGTTTGCTTTCATGGATGAATAACACATAGATGTCATGTCATGGTTAATGTGAGACAGAATAATCACTTGTGAAATAGAACTGATCATAAGGGCAGATTAAAAAAAAGAAAAAGGTCATGATGAGAATAAATCGATAAAAATTCCATAAAGGTTAAATTCTCAGTACATGTTTTAGTGTGTGCTTATATTTAGGGATCAGTCAGCAATGGAAACATATGTCTAATTATAAACATCCTAAATTAGTCAAACGCTCTGAGGGGGCTGCTTACTGTCTGATGTCTTTTATACACGGACCTCATATCACCTTTGTGAAGTCTTTACTACTTTACAGGAACTGAGCGTTCGTCTTCATGTGGCCCACCATAAAACAAAGCGGTGGAATAAGTCAATCGGATACTGTGTTTTTATTTGAGTAAACACGACACTTTGTGGCGAAAAGCCAGAGTTTAGAGGAAACGCATTATCTGGCACCGGGGTCGTGCTTTATCATCAGCACAGCTGAAACACAGAGGTCTCATCTGTATCACTTCCTATCACTGATGTGGAGTAAAACTGAAAGGGGGAGGGGGGGCGGGGAGGTTATGGCACATCTGTTCTTACACCGCATGAAAGGAAAATTGAGACATGCATTTGCACAGTTGTGACACCACAATTTATTAGAAATAACAAGTTTGAAAAAGTTTATGCAACGATGACCGAAAGATGTTTGCTAAAACTTGGGGTTACACAAAACAATTCCAGATGGATGATTCATGTTTTTGCCTGGAGTTACATGATTCATTACATTTTTAAGAGCCATTTTCTTAGTTTGGAAAATACATCATTTCAACAGCTTTTCATAAACCCCACATCTATTGTGAGTAATTTGTAGCTATTAGTTTAGACTGGCTGTACAGTGTGCTGTGTGAGTGGAAATGGGTGTGATGTTTGAACAGTTTGTCAGTTTTTAAATCATAAATGTGCCAATTCCCTGTGTGACTTCTTACAGTAAAAGAAGACTGCAGTGAGAAGACATCGTGGGGACAGAAAGAGGGGGAGGGCTGCCGTGCCCACACATGGTTGGTGTGAGTTTTAAGACTTTAAAAAGGGAACCAGAAAGAGGTGAAGAAGAATTTGATCATTTTTTACTCAAACTGTGGTTATATTTGCTCAAGTGAGGTAAGTTGTGACCAACATCTGAAGGGTTTCCTGATTCACCAGTGAATGAGTCACGCTTCTCAGAGGCCACAATCAATTCCTTGAATCGTTGCTGAGAGCAACTCCCCTCCCTCCTTCTTCTCTTCTCCCTCTCCTCCCATTTTCTATCTATGGTAGTCTTCTATCTCATTCATATGAAAGCTTGTGTCCTTCACCAGAAAAGCTGTTCGTGTAGCTGCTCACCACTCAAAGAAGGTTTTCATAGATTTTGTTTGTACAGTTTCTAACAAGGTTATGCCATGTACTGTGCATGTACTTTATTATATGTTGTATTGTATGTTTTAAGGTCATTCTTGCAATCTTTAATCTTCTGAACCGTGGTGAAGCTCCAGCGTATGTCTGACTTACTGAAACAACATTCCCTTAACGATGCTTTTAGGCCACCAGGTCAGAGGCTACCGCTGACCCCACATATTCAATTTGAAACTTACTGTACGGGTATCGGGCTTTTATTTTGCTGAAAGGCTTTTTAAAAATCCATTCCTTTTAAAAAGCAGCTAAAGATATTTTTATACACACAAGTTTTAACTTCCTTTGTGATTCTTCTTCAGTTATGACTTATGTTTTATTTTTGTAACTTATGACAATTCATAGTGTCCATCTGTGAATATTGCTATAGAAATACATTTTGCTTCCTTACTAGTTCCTATTTATGTGCAAAAAGCATACATAGTGGGCAAAATGTGCGCTGAATGTAAAATACAGTTTAACATATGGACCACATAGTATAACAAAAAAAAGCTCCAGCGTAATGATGCATTGGTTTCTGTCACACAGACACTCAGTTCCCTGGTAGAAAATATTAAGAAACATGTGGTCGGCATTTCATCTCACAAAAAGTAGACAAACTATTTTGGCCGAATGATTTCATTTCATAAGAATGAAACTAATGTCCAGCAGGTGTAGCATAAAAGTGTTGTTGAAATCCAGTTAACTGCAACCAAACTAACATAGCGGGGTTGTTGTAGAATGTTTTTAATGCTCTTTCATCACATTAGCTAGAAAAATTATCCACTTCCCTTCTCTGTTAGAAAAAGCTTCAGCAATTCAAACCTCACAACCACAGATACATGTACTGTAGCACGTTATCATCGATCTTACACATTCCCAGTAATCAGACACTGATGGTTGTCCCTCCTGCTCCTGGATTTCTCAGCCATCCGGTCCCTTTTGATTGTTGCACTGTAGATCTGTGTTGTTCAGACACATACTCAATATGCAGAACTATTTCAGCACTTCCTTGTATGTAAATTGAGCAACTGTGTCTTTCTGGTTAGAGATATTTTGCAAGTGCGTACTGTACAATATATCACCATTCTTACGGTATATCTGATCCCTTTTTGTTTGTTGCAATGTTTTTGCATTGCTACAAACAAAAATTGACCAGACCTGGTTTTAGCCAATGTTACACTAGTTGTAATCTTTTTCTGTAGTTGAATTTCCCCCAAAAAAAGGAACGCCAAAAAGTAAGATTAGATTAGCCACAAGCAGGCTAGAAAAATCATAAATGAACTTGAGGGAATAAAGAAAACCATCATAGAACAGTTTTTACATAAAACATATCATGGCAGGATATGAGTCTTTGAGTGTGTATGTGTGTGTGTGTGTTGATGATGATGATGGGAAAGGGTGATGTATCCCTGATTACAGTCAACAGTGCGTACATTGTGACTCAACCTTCTTGTACCTTTTATTGCCTTAAATAAGTTGATCATGACCAAACTTTCACACAATCCCAATAATGTTTCTGCGCATTGATTTACAAATAATGTACAACAATGAGTTTGTGGGTTTGAGAAACATTGTGGCATGTTTGGGTACATATCCCCCATTAAGTTATTGCATGAAGGCATAAAGTTGCTTATTGGTTTTTACAGTTATTGAGTGAAATTATAAAAGAAAGTTATGCATATGTCTGGGCATCCCAGGTGATTTTAAGTCGGAGAACTTTGTTTGTTGAGCATTCGACCTTTCTTTTATGTATACTCGTGCTCGTCTATGTTTATAGCCACTATTATGATGGGACAAGACTGGGAGAGACTGAATCAGAACAGAACAGAGCTGCAGTGAAGCAGGAGAAGGAAACACTGTTTGTTGGATGCATTGATCATGCTTTGGGTTTGAAGCACATAAAAACATTGCCGCAGGGCAGTTGTGATTAAATAGTGGGAACACCTGCAAGAAACACAACACAATCTGTAACAAAGCTGAGTATGAAAAGTAGACAGGGTATACAACAAAATAATGATCCTCAATTACCACAGTGAACTACTTCAAGAGGGTTTTACCATCCCTCACAGCACTGACCTAAATGTTATTGAAAGCAAGTGAAAAAAGTCATGCAGACAGCCAAGAAATTCTCAGAACTCAAGGCCCTTTGCCACTAAAGTGGAAAAAAAAGATACATGAACTGAAAGACACACTTGACAACAAAAATCAAGTAGTGACATTTACCAAAGTGGGTGAGATGTTACAATGGTAACATTTTGTAAGATAGAACATAAGATAATAAAGATATAATATGTTTTTCTTGTGTAAAATATAAATAATCTTTCAATTTATGTTTTTAGCAATAAGGTATTAGCTATACGTTGATTGTTGTTGTGCTCAAACCTTTGCATATCCCTAGGAGCTGCATTTACAGTACTGGCTGATCGGAATCCAACGGTTAATGAAGTTAACCCCTTTGGCAGAGAAAGAGGGTCCCAACAAAGCTAAAAAATTAGCTGCTTTCATTAACTAGAATGGCCTGGACTTGTATATATGTGCAATCAATGACTCATTCATATGGACTTAAAAGGGATAAGTCTGACTTCCCCCTTTTACCACTTAATATATTGTGTTGCTGTAGTTGCTGTAGTTTCTCTTTCACACACACACACACACACACACACACATACAAAAGTATAATCATTAGCTAGATATAATAATTACCTGGCTTGAAACTGTATTTTGGGATCCATCCATACCAGGAGTCCCTAGTGTGATGGTTCACCATGAGGAAAACACTTGAGTTAAAGATTTTAAAAGTAAGAATAGAGGTCAAATAACCTTAAAACAGTACCAGATAAACGTATGTATGTAAAAAAAAAGGCCTAAGAATACAACAAAAATGAATCATTTGCCAAACTTTGCGTTTACCTACCATTAAAGACATGGAAAAAAACCCAAACAAATGTTTAAATATCCAACACATATCGCTTTAGGTCCTAAGTTTGTTTTCTTCTCTCACAATTTGATACTTAGCAACAACCTGGACGTGAAAATGCAGGAACAAATGAAAAAGAAAAGAATTACAACGGCATGAGTCAGTGAAGCCTCAGGTGACTCATCTTTTTTTCCAACAGGGTTCACAGAGAGATTCAATCTTTCCCTTTCCATCATTTGCTAATAAATATTGCAGGGCTGAAAATGTATTTCACAATCTTCAACTTTTGTGGAGAAAGAGTAACATTTCCTTTTTTGAGGCTCTCTTACCAATTGGGAAATGAATATATTCTTAGACTCAAGCATTCATCATAACCGTCACAGTGCTCCAAAAAGAACATCTCTGTCCATGCTTACTTGTGAATCTTTCGGCAGCTCAGACAAGCTGTGAAAGTCTCACTTTGCCACAGATATGAAGTTTGTGCCCAGCTTGCATGTGGCAAGATGGAAAATCCATTGGTTTGAAACAAAGTCAGTGATCTTCTGCAAAAGAATAGTTGGCCAAGAAGTAAAAAAGTGTTATAAGGGGAATAATTTGAAGTCCTTCTCCAGCAGTCATTGATGCCCAAACAACTCACACATCCTCAACAGAAACTGCATATGTCAAAGTTGTGCCATGGTGGTCTGATGTCATTATTAGACTAAAATCTAAAACCATCGTGTGCACCAGTTTACTCCTCAGTGTGTAAGCGCTGTCATGATTATAAAAGTTTGCATATGTCTGCGTGTAACTGGCTGCAGTCAATCTTTTCTTCCAGGAAGATGTCAACACACTGCTGTTTTTAATGTGCATCATGTCTGACTGATCAAAGAAACACATCAAGATGTCATGAGGGGAAGAGAGAAAAAAAAGGAACAGAGCAAGAGATGAGACAAGTCAAGATAACGCTGCATTTTACTGGCTGAAGAGAACAAACAGTCCAGATATGTAAGATGATCTGGTCGCCAGGAAGGGGTGCATCACTGAGAAAATTAGGATAAGTTGAGTTGTACATCTTTAAATATGGCTCACTTATTTTATTATAATCATCCATCACTACAAGAAACTGAACATTTATATAAAACTGAGATCATTTTCACTTTTCACGCCTGCTAGTTTTGTTTGTAACTTCAACTTTAGCTTTGGTTGACCTTAATAATTGTTGTTTTTCAGCTCTACTTGAATTCATTGTTAGTGACATGTGAAAACAACAATAAACTAACCATTTTGTTTGCTACCTTTTTGACCTACAGAAGTCGCCGAGATTTTACCTGTGCAAAGCATTCTGGGACGATGGCGTAAATCGATTGCACTTGAAGATAGAGGTGTGCGATACCGGACATTTTGGTATCGATCCGATACCAAGTAAATACAGGGCCACTATCGCCGATATCGATACTGATACCGATACTTTTCATGTTTGCCCCACCTTTTTTAGTTCTTTCTTTGTTTATTTTAAAAAATAGAACTGTTCTTAGGAAAAACAATAAAATAATTTTTTTTTTATTCCTGTCAGTGTTCTGTTTTTTTCTGTCTAAAACTATCACTCAACACAATTTAAACAGGAGGCCAGCCAAGCTTGCCGCTTGGATTCCTTGTCATCTAGAGCAGATGGGATCGTTCAGGCAGGAATTCAGTTGGTGAAAAACAAAGTGGATCCGGTTGTTTTCAGCAATAAAACACTATATCGACTTTTACTTTGAAATATCCAGTCCCCCGGCCGTGGTCTCCTGTAAATGCACCATACGCTGAAGGATCGTCTCCTAACTTTCACACTGATCTCTGTAAATAATGTCTTGATAAATAATGTAATGTAGTGCACTGTATGAAATTGTATTTATCATTAAAGAGATCTTGTTTTCATCAGTGTTTTCAGATATCTGATATCTGAATAATGTCACACAGTAGCGGATTTGCCAGCAGAGTGGAATTTGAAAATAAATGTGACAGCAGCCGGTGCTGCAGCGGCATTTAATGATGTGATTATATTAGTAAATATAGGCAGGAGGAACTCCGGGGGAAGCTGAAAACCTGAGGTACTCCGAGCGATGTTGCAATTCTCGTGTAATGAGTCCGAGCTGCGGCAAAGTCGCTGCGCTGGTGGTAGGGTGC
>JAVQJG010029752.1:0-18280 GCA_036024015.1 Craterocephalus amniculus
GCTTCCTCTCGCTGATCTCTTATTCAGAACTTAACCTGGTCCGGACCAGGTTAGGCGTCCAGCATAAGTTACCGGGGTGATATACCCCGATCAGAAGTGAACCAGCATCGTAGGACGGAAAACCTCGGGTTGAACCTGAAGTTACCTCGATAAGAGAAAATCCGGCTTTGTAGTACAGGCCCCAGGTCTTTTCGCTGAATTAACAGTTTTTCATGAAAATAGCGCAGTTTTGATCCTTGTTTTCAACAGAAAAGCCAAAAGACTTGTCTTTAGAAGCTTTAGATGCTATGTATCCATATATTACTAAAGTTTATAAAATAATTGATTTTCACAATACAAGTTTCTCAAAAAAACCTCTCTATTGTATAACAACATAAATATTTACATTTTCCATTCATTGCACTGCTCACTTTCTATGTAAAAAGTCACCAAATCACCATCATCATAATAATATCTGTGCAAATTTCCCTTAACTTTATTCAATCAAATTTATCATTATTTAATGTGTCCTTACTGACTGAAAACTAGGGGAAAACAATATTTCATAATGAAGTCAACAAATATTTGAAGAATTTTTTAGGTGAACTTTTTTTCTAGAGAGATTGTTTTTTTAATGTTTTGTTCTAATTCAGTTTTATCATTATCTTAATAAATGCATTTTTCTGCATTTAGCCTTCTGTGTGTTTATCTGTAGATTTTAGAGTTTTGTGGAATCCTCCCTTCCATCTATTACAAGGTTTTGTTTGTGTTAGCATTTAAAAATGGCTGGTGGTGACACATGCAGACATATTCTTGATCTTTCAGTGGCTGAACAGAGCGTCATGCTTTCAAGTATTAAATTACAGGAAAAAATCCATCTTTCAAACCATTACCACAACAGTATTATCATTTTAACATGTTCAGCCTAATGAGTATTACAAATTTAAGTACATATGTCGTTCAAAAACTAATAGAAGCTACTGGAGTTTCATTACATTTCAATATTGTTTGCGGATGCTATATTACTTCTGCACTGATGCATAAACATTATATTGAAGCTGTTTGTGATAGATCTTGTTACAACTGCCTCATATCACATCAAAGTTGAAGTTGTATATCATAATTTAATGGTTCTTTTTTGCAATAATGTGGAAACAGAAGGGTGTTTTGCATGCCAAATCTAATCAACAATGTTATCTCTGTATATGAACTTTTGGTGACACCTGCAGAAAATGAGGGTTATGCATCTTACTAAGAGAAAGTACATGTGGGGGGGAAAAAACACTATTTTGACTCAAATATAAAATTTTATAGGAAAATAAACACTCAAACAGATCAGACTAAACAGTTGTACAGAAAATAGAATGATGAAGGCAATTATATGTTGTTTAACCCTGTAACTGTAGTGTATACATACCATCAATGGAGCACTTTTTGATTATTCTAAGTCAAAGTCATAAGAAATTCCCAACAGCTTAAAGACTGATGATGCAACAGCTGGGGTGTCTATAGCTCAGCTGGCAGAGTGGGTGTCTTCCAACTGGAAGGTTGCTCCCTGTTGTGTTCACTTGTTGATGTGTCTTTGGGCAGGACATTGAACTACCCATCATACCAAATGTGTGAATGCACAGAAAAAAGCCCCACCATTCACGCTTTGCAGAACCTGGACTAGGTAACCCTTCAACAGCCTGCTCTACTGTTTGCAAGAGCAAATTTTTGCAGTGATCATATTATTTATCTTTTTTTAAAGGAAAATTATGGAAATAAATCTGCCAGTACCAGTAGGTTTGGTTATGTAATGCCAAAAGTGAGTGTTTATTATTTTTACTGTTGTTACTATTATTGTTTTTGTATAACTGGTTTTATTACCATTGTCCATAGGAAAAGAAAAAATACAAAGAACTATTTTTCTCCTGTTCTTGTTTGCAAAGGGTTAAACAGTAGAAAAGGTATGTGTGAAGGATTTACTATTTGGACGAGATCCTGGTTTGCAGGAACCAGTTCTTTTGGCTTTTGGGCCCACCAAAAACACACTGTAGTAGACTGAACCATCCACCATTTTGAAATCACAATTTTTTTATTCCTATTAAGAAAAAACAACAGATTTGTATTTAAATGCATGACCACCTGGACTACAATACTAAAGCCCATTAAAGCGTGCCCTTATTTCTTATCTCTTTTGCCATCAGATACCTGAATCAAATAACTTACATTATAAATAAAAGTCACAATGGAATAGGCTTACTTTATTGATCAGGGAACTTCATTGACCATGATGGTGAAAATTTGCGTACACATTTGTGTAAAACTTAGATTACAAAGCTTTGTTAGCACAGTGAAACCACACAATACTGATGCCATGTCTGCTTCCATTTTTTTAAGCTGGATAATCAGTGATAAGCAATTTTTCATACACACAGATACACATTTGTTGGAAGTAATTGCTTCTCTCCATTCCCTTATCATCTATCAGTTTCAGTTCACTCCTTTGAGAGCAGCGAACTACACAAAATGCAGGAATTTTGGTATTTATACAGTGAATTATTTCCTTTGGGAATGTGGGTCATTACGGCAGAAAATAGATGTAAGATAATGCAAGCAATTAAAAATGTACTCAGAATAAAATACAGCATAAATTACAGTACAGGGTTGTTGTAAAGATGTGCTATAATACGATTATAATCTTGATGTCAGCATTCAAATTGACTGTGAAAAGAATGGGAAGCAGCCTTATTTGTGCTGCAACTGTGAGGAGGCAGTGTTGCAGATATTAAGCGACCACTCATGGGTAGCTGCCCATGTAGGGCATCTTGGCAATTTCGCAGCTTTATAAAAATATCATAATGTGATTTTCTCTTTTGAAGATTTAAATCACATTCATCAGACTTCAACAAAAGCGCTTGGGATGTCTTTGGAACTTGCTGTGAAGCTCATCCAAAAGGTTGTCTGGTGGGATATTTCGTCTAAGGCAGAGCAAATTAGAAAGATAAACAAAAAAAAGAGGAGGAATCTGGCAAGTGAGTAAAGAAGAGAAGAGAAAAATTATCATGACACCTGGATTGTATTCTTCTCAGGAATGTTTGATCTCTGGAAGAACACAGGTCTGCGGAGATGATTGTCAAAAGACATAAAATTTGCTTTTCCAGTTGTGAGACATAACTGTGTGTTTCCACAATTTTTACACACATTCTTTCGTGTTGACATTCTTAATTGGTACTGAGAGTAATATCTTGGGCTCTTTTTCCAGTTTATTTTGCACCCTTACATAATTCATAATGTGAAATTTTCCCAGCCAATGGGTAGTTTCAGTACATGAAATTGTATTTGTGACAATCCCAGCGACAATCCCAGCTTACTCAACAGGTCTGGCACCATGTTCAGCCACGGCTCAGCTCTGGAGTTTAATGCAATTATAAATAAATAAGCATGTGGTCGGAAAGAAGACAGTGCCCCATGGGGACACGCTAGGAGAAAATATAGGAAGTTTAATTAAAGCCGCAAACTACACTCCTACACACAGACACACGGCAAAATGGGCGAAACCTGTGCACACTGATGTGCGTTTGTGTGCACACATCACTTGACATTATGCAGTTTTGCATGCATGAGTGTATCTTTGGCTACAGCTAAACAAAAGAGGGAAATTGTGAGAGTGGGCATTTGCGTAAGCATCTTTATGCACACCACTATTGATGTGCTCGCATCAAAGTATCGATGCACAAGTCTTCAGGTAAACCCGCACATTGGGAGGGAAATGCAAGCTTAGATTAATCCCCTGTGCTAGTCAGATAAGATTGTTAAAATTCCTTCATCGCACAGGTGTGTAACCTTCCTGACAACAGAAAGAAAGGTGTTCTGTTTTTCAAGTATTTTTCCTCCAGTAACCCAGCTATCACACTCCTTGCAGGCACTGTAAAATGATTTGGTGTCTGCTGCTATGTTTTTGTAATATTATTTTCTGCAGAATGATTGAACTGCCAGTCTCCTTGTAATTACTTAGGGGTGTAGGCAATGGTAAAGCCAGTAAAAGGCTGATGAGGTAGTACTGAATTTGCACTTCAATTAGAGTGCTTATAAAGTGTGGATTACAAAAGGACTCCAGGGCCACTGCTCCCACTCAATTACCACAATGCACTATGGGAGGGACAGCAGGCACTAGAAGGGTGGACATTGAAGGCAACATGGTAATAGAACACAGTGGTGGAGGAAAAAAAGAAATAACTGAATGTATGTATGACCTGAACCAATTCTTTAATGTAAAGAATTTGTGCAAGTGCATGAAAATGAGTGGGAAACAATTCCAGTTCAACATCTGAAAGCATAGAAACATGTGAGTACACTGGTTAGGGTAGCATGGGGTTACTTTAAAATCCTTGTGTATGTGCAGTCACTTCCTTTTTTTCGATGTTTAAACAAGTCCCCTTCAAGCTGGAGGAGTAAACAGAGGGGTAAACAGAGGAATCTCTTCAAAAGGAGAAAAAAAATCCCCAACATTGTGTCTTAGTCCCTGAGTAAATTCTCAAATGGATTATTGAGCCAATGAGTAAAAATCACCGGCCATTTAGAGTGGATTTGTCTGCAAGGCGGTGATAAACGAGTGCTTGCTGACTACGGCTTAGCGCCGCAGTTCTACGAAGGAGATGCTTGAAGGACGTGTGAATAGAGTACACAGGCCGATGGCAATGAAGAGAACCGGGATAATTTCAATTTGATTGCTTGGCTGAACTTATAAAGACAATGTGAGATGCTGTGAATGCGAATGATTAATTGTTATAGATCCTTAGGAAGGGCTGTTGCTGCTTAATTAGTTGTTATGTTCAGAGTGAAAATGTGCAGAGAGGAATCATCGTCTGTCACACGCTGACATCCATTTTAGAATAAAATAAGCTCCATAACAAGGCTGTTCAAACACATCATGACACTTTTATGAAATAGAGAAGGTTACCTGAATTTAATCTGACAGTCTTATTGGGTATTCATGCAGCCTCTGTAATTGCAAAGCTCATACTAGCTGGACACATTCAAAGTTTTTTTTTTTTTAACACAGAAGAAGGAAACTTACTATCTTAATTCAGAAAAAGAGACTTGTGCATATCTTTAATCTCCCTTACTGCAGCTCTTTTTACTGTCTGCTTGGTTCACATCTCTCCCTTCTACCTTTCCCTCCCTTATTCTCACTCTCATATCTACTGTCAACAAAGAAAGTGCACTTTTCCCACAGGCCCTAAAGGAATCTCTCACACTGCACTCACATAATCACTTCAGACCCGGCTGTTTAGGCCGACATCTCCACTGGGACTTACCAGCCGCAAGCCAAATCAGACCACTGAGTTTAAAAAAATGCAACTGAGAAACAAAGTGCAAGTCAGACAAGCAGAAGAGTGAGACCAGTCTGGGAACATCGCTGTTCTTTTGGTCACTCTCCACCTTCAGTAATAGGATGATTTGGTGCCTTCCTGTATGAAAATGATACTAAACTGTAAAAAGAAGAGAGAGGGCATGCATGGGTGCCTGTTTGTGTATTTTAGCCCAAGAGCCTCGTTTTAAATTTCCCCCTTTTTATCCAAAGACCAAATGGGATCTGGAGCTTTGTCTTCTTACATCAAAGAAGCTGGAATTAATGGCATGTTTAATGACTCCTTACATTGGCAAATGGGCTTCATCTGAAACCTCCAGCGCCATCAGAAAGAAGCCTTCTGTCCTCCAATTAGAGGCACCCTTTGGAAGAAAGACTTGCAGCTCTAAACGAGGATCACTTTTTCAAAGACAGAGCGAGAGAAGCTGTTGATGCTTGGTCTCCTGCTAATGTCAGGCTCAACCAGACTGGAAATATGTTAAACTATCAAGGTGAGAAAATATTTTTAACGACAGGCAGCAGCTTTGTGAAAGAGCAAGGCTCAGGGGAGAAAAAAGAGTCAAATTCATGTGTTGAATTAGTGTCAAGTTCTCCCTGCTGTGTTTAATGGATAATGTCTTCAGCACATCACTCTGTTGTGGAACCGTTTCTATTTATGTAGCCTTTTAACCCCTATTTTCAATCAAATTGCTTTCTTCCCCCCCAAATTTAGTCATTATAATGACATTAATAGGAAGTGTTAAGATTTTTGCATGTCAACATGCACCAAAGAGTTAAACATATGCAGATGTGTCAATGTAAATTAGAAAGACTGGAATGATTGTTGCTGAAAACATAGATTGCCTCAGTTAACCAAATTATTGATATCTTAATTAACTGCTTTCATATAAAACTTTTGAGACACATTACAGACTTATATATGCTTGTTTTTCCTCACACTGTCAGAGACTGAATTATACCACCCAATTTGACTGATTAAAAAAGCTAATTCCCCTCCAGTGTTGACTTGCAGAGAAATATTTGCATATTAAAGGATTTTTTTTCAAAGCTGAAAAATCTTTGGGGTGAAAATGTGTGAAATACTGTATATAAAAGCAAGTGCGCATTAGGATGGAAATGTTTATTATTTGTTTTATATATATAATATTGCTAAAGCTCAAACACATATCTCTATAACATTTGGAGATTCAAAAAATATCTGAATGAAGCAGCACAGGATATCGTGAGTCTGAACATCAGCCTGGACAAATGGATGAAGTTTATGTTTAGCAGATAAGCTCTTTTGTTCAAACCAGACTTTTAGAGTGAAAACTGGGAATCAGGTGGATCCTTTTCTGTGAGTATGGAATATTTCATCAAGACGCTCTTTGCAATAAACCTTTTTAGCCCAAAAAAGTTTACATTGTCTTTGACATGTTTGGGCTACTTTCTGTGGGCTTCTTCTCAAGGGTTACATGATGTTACTGTGACTGGTCAGTTCTATCTATATTTGCCACGCAGCAGAAGTTGAGTACACCCCTGATGTTTGGCATCCTGTGGAGGATGGCACAACCACAGAAATGCTTTGGGAAGAGACCAGTCATCAACTCAGAAAGCAGCAAATTCCATCATTGAATCAGGGAAACCACAGAGATACGGAAGCAACATTGTGAATCTTCTCATGATGGATTAAATAGCAGAAACATGTCAGAGTAAAACTTTTTTTCTTAACTGTCTTACTAAAAGGACTTTTAAGCATTTTAAGAGCTGATTCTTCCAAAAACCTCTCTGTACAAGATGATACCTCATAGATCCTGCAAAAAAGCTCATGACCTTATCTACCAAGTTCAGGTTTTAATTAGTTTTTTCTTATAATCTTTTTCCAAGGACCATCACCATCGTCGATAGGGGTTAGACACGATTGTCCTCTGTATATTTTAAATAGTATTCTGGTAAGCTAAAGTAAGGTTAAAAAAAGTGAGCATTTGTAGACATATGATGGACCTGCCCCTGAACTTTAGCTAATCTCTCAGCCCAAAAAGTAAACAACTGCCATATTTGGCCCTTTTAAAAGCTCTCTGAAGAGTAAAGAAAAACATGAGACACTTGATAGTTACTCGGTGCACAATTGATCCCAATTATATGTATACGTTTGGTGGGTTACCACTATAAATAGATGGTTCTTCTGGTTAGATGCCAAATCTAATGAAATCTTATCTAATCTAATCTAAAAAAAAAACTAGTTAAAGTCAGTAATTTAAACCTTAATCCCTGATGCAGCAGCAACCTTCTTAAAAACGGTAACATACATGTAAAATAGCATTGGTGGAGCAAGCATCATCGAGCTTGGTATAAAAAAACACAAAAAACACTCACAAAGAGGCCTCCTCCGTGCCTTTAACGCAGCAATCATTAACTCGAGCTAAAGTCGTTCTGAGAGAAAGGACGAGGGCTCTGTTTCAAGGCTTTGATACAGCTGGCTTCATCTCTGACATGTTGCACCATTACTCTCTTTCTAATTTAGGGAATAAACAAGGACATGAAACTAAATCAGAAAAACTCAGAGCATGAAGAACAAACTGAGCAGAATTCTATCAGCAGCCACTCCATTTGTCATCTCATTTGACCATTTCATCGCTATCTTGGTGGAGTTTCTGTAAAGGTCCTCAACTCGTGCAATTTCTGCTCTCCGGCCTGCATCCCAAACACAATGGAAACATACAAAACGGGCTAATCTGTTTTCCTGACACAGCTGGAGCATAATGACCTAGAGCCACAGGTCAAAACATTTTTCTGTTCGCTATCCTCCAAATGAGGCTGCCTCTGATCATTAGTGAACCAGCGTTTTAAAAGCACAGAAAAACAACCAGCACTGTTGCCATTAAAGATGCCATCGACTTTTTAATTAAGTCTCATGGAGGGCTTATCAATGCGCGGGAGCCAATGAACAGCAGTAAGGCCAGTTCCATCTCATTTCTATGTTCTTTGAGGTTTTTGTTGATCTGTTCTTATTTCTAAAAAGGTCTGAGCCTGTAACACTGAGCGTCTCAGCAGCCTTTAGCCTAATTC
This sequence comes from Craterocephalus amniculus, assembly GCA_036024015.1. Classification (NCBI taxonomy): domain Eukaryota; kingdom Metazoa; phylum Chordata; class Actinopteri; order Atheriniformes; family Atherinidae; genus Craterocephalus; species Craterocephalus amniculus. The sequence goes on from JAVQJG010029752.1 coordinate 8,384, forward strand.
CTCATCATGTGCTATAATCCAATTTCACCATCTTATGTGACCTTTTTTCTCCCTTTACACCTACATTAGAACCAAAGAATTTATTAATATGGCATGGTATAAAAATGGTTTAAAGCAGGTGGGATTTTCTTCCCTTTTCCTTTTCTTTCCCTTTTTCCGTTCTTAAGGCATTACTGCAGTTTCTTCAGTTCTTCCAAATTATAATATTTGTAGTTATTTACTTACAGTAACGAACAGGCACTGTGTTTCCCTTCATGCACAGAGTGAGCAGCTAACAGTTGAAAGATGACCATTCCTGTCTCAGACAATATGAAACAGCCATAAAACAGACTGAATCTTTCACTTAGTGCACCGATTTTAAATAAATGCTTATTTGACTTCATGCTTATTATTTGCAAATCCAATTTATTTATAATTGTTGATATATATCTAATATATATATATCTAATAATACATCACTCTTGGGGAAACTTAACATGCAAAAGCCACAATGAAAAAAACAATGACGAAGAAGTGACCATGTTAAATAGAAAGGTTTAGTTTGGACTTTAAACCCACAGTCAGTCTGACAAATCCCCAGGCCATTACATGGTTTCTGATACATATTTTTAGTTTTAAGATGATCTGACGAATAAATATTTTCTCCCTGCTGTATTGGGATTTTTTTTAACAGCCCATTCCTCGTGTCTGTAATGAAGCTGTTTTAGATAAATTTTATTAGCTTATTAAGATGCAGAATCTTGAATTAAACCTTTATTTACTCTTTGATGTAGTTGGCTTAATGAGAATTTGATAATCAAATGTCTGACTTTTTTCTTTTTGCTTTCTTTTTCTTTTAAAAAAACAATAAATGCTAAGCAGGTTATGGGGTTTGTTTGAGTTATTACGGGTTTTTTTTATTAACTTACAAATAGATTTGCACCCCACAGGTGGAATCTTATACATCTTTGAAGTGATTAAATTTTGATGTTGATCCAGATGTGGATCAAAGATATTTAGGACTAAATGCAGGATAAGTACTTATTACATTTCCAGTGGAGAGTAATAGGCTTTCTGTAAGCAGCGAGGATAAAATCAGGATAATGACCTGGATTTACTGCTTCAGACTTTTTTGGTCAGCAAACATACTTCAAATCCTTCCTTTGATTCCCTCTGTAAAGCAAACATCCTGTGGGGAGTGGATGCTGGATAATGTTCACTCACCTCACACATGGGCCAGGTCACACTGACCTCAAATCTCCACACATAAAGTTCTGAGCTGCATTGAAGTTTCCAGGCTGAAATATAAAGACCATCCTCCTTATCTCAAGTTGCCACAAGATATGAAATCCAGTACTTCTCTTTTAGAAGATGTTAGAAAGTCAAAAGGGTTTCTAACTGTATTTTGAGAGTGTGATGGGTGAGTGTTATAATGAAATATCGGAACGTTTGAAATCAAGTCATTATGCACAAACTGCACCAGTAGAGCTGTGAAAATGTTGTGTAACTTGTCCTATATATGACTGCATTTTACCCCTCTCCACCTCTTAGGTGTTGCAGAATGCTCTGGTTATTAACAGCTATGCAAGAAGGGTTGTATTTTGAGGTGGAGATTGGTGCTGCAAACATCAGTTGTAAGACTTTTACCCGGATAAAGTTTACCTTCTGTGCTGTGCTCCTGTTTTCACATATAGGACAACTGATGTTTCATCTAACTGGATATGTTTTGCTTTTCAACGATTTACATGTCTTGATGTAAAAATAAAAATTCACGTTGATTAGTTAAAAATTTTGAAATTTTGTGACTTCTGACTGCAGGAAGAGAAGTGGGACCATACTTATTATCTGTGCATAAGTATGTAGCTGCATGGGAGAACTGAAAATGAACAATATATATTGTTTGTAGTAATATATCCTCTTCTTTTTTCTTTTTTATACAGACGGCCTCGTCCATTTCAGCAAGACGGTGCCCAACGTTATTTTGCATGCATAATAACACAATGGCTCCACATCAAACACAAATTGGGAAATATTTTGCCTTCAACATGCTGAATATAATAAGGAAAGTCATCCATGTTTACTTATGCATTAGCAACGTGCCCGTCTTGGTTTACTTTGTACAGAAAAGTAAAGAGAAAAGTGGGTTGTTGTGACTTTTAAGTGCAAACTCCTGAACATGACTTTGAAATCTACTGTTTATTAAGACTGCTGCTTCCATGTCAGAGAACAAAATGTAAATACATTCTCTGTGCTTTGATGAGCGAAGGCTGATAAGCTTTTTCAACCTTAAAAGCAAGAAAAGTGAGTGGTGCTTGTGTTTTGTTTTCATATTTTTGAGAAGCCTCTTTGCTTCCTGAACACATTGTGCTGCTCCACTAATCAAAGACTTTGAGTCAGGTCCAGGACATTATTGTCAGCCAATTGTGTAAAAGCAGAGAAAAGAAGGTAATGGGGTTAGAAATATAAATCAGTGCGCAAGAACTCTTTTATTGGTAAAGTAATAGGGACCGACATTGATTGTAAGCTTCAGCTGTTTGCTTAATTGCAGATCTACTGGCAACACTGGCTCTGATTTACATATGTAAATTCTAAACAGGCCAACAGAGCTGTTGCTGGCAGCGCTTCTGTTTGACTGCAGGCAGGAGGAGAAAAAAAACAGACATGTGGGGCATGGGAAAGAGTGAAATAAACAAACACATGGACACTGAAGTAGAAAGATAAAATGAAAATGATCACTTAAAAAAGTGATGAGGGGAGACCGAGGTGGAAATCTGGGATGTAGCGACAGTCGAGCTGAAGTGGCGCATGGATGAGGAGGAGGGCTTTGTCACGCTGCAAACTCGAGACTCCACTTAATGCTCACAGCAGCTGCAACAGGCAGAAAAGTAAATAAAATAATATGTTGCTCTTTCCTGTGGCTTAAACCTCGGAGCACCCCCACAGACGGTCTTAGCAGTTGCGAGTGTCCTCAAGGCAACTTCCCTGCTCAGTTCAAGGACTCTCAGACTCGCACTGATGTGCACAGATGTTGCTGCGCTTCAGACTGTGATCTGCTAGCATTACTGGCACTGGTGTTACTAATTCATATAGACAGCTGGGGACAGTAGGAGCAGGTCCCCAGAGCTTTAGCAGCTTCCAGACATCATGCCGTCAGGTAATGTAACGAGGGAAGGAGAGTGCGTGCAAGGAAAAGAAAGTAGGGTCAAGAAAGAGAGCAAGCACAGAAGATGTGTTTCCCAGTCTGTAAATGGGAGAGCAGGGATTTCTGCAGATAGACACACTTTGATCCTTGTTGTTCCACTGAGATGTTAATAAACAGTGAGAAGAAGCCGACGTGGGAACTGGCGGAAAGAAAAAGGCTTGAATTTCAACCTCACTCATCTGACAGTGAGGGAGAGAGAGAAGGAGAGGGAAAGCTTTGTTTAAAGCAAAACTTGCTAACATTGTGAGAGAAATAAAGCCCGATCTTTCTAGTTTGTATCCCTGGTTATGAATAACAATCTCTGCGTCTGATTATATCAATCAGCGACAGAGATTATATCACATAAGAGTGATTCAACCTATTCCCGCTTCATGAATATACATTAACTCTTCCAATCATCATGGGCCTGGTAAGGGAAAAATATATGAAACGCTTGTGTATAGGAATTTATGCATTTTACTGTACAGACTGACAAAAATATAACTGAAAGAGAGCCGGGTTAGCCTGAGGAGTACGCATCTATTGTTCCTAAAGCATCTAACTAATGAGTGAGCTTAGAGCTACACTGCTGTAAGAGTCGCAGTTGGATGTTATTGCATGTTTCAGCTGTATGGCTGTGTGTATAAATAAACTCAGCTGGCGGTGGTAAACAATATAAACTGAAACTATATTTATTTCATTTAATTTCATCCCCATTAGCAACAGCAATAAACTGCAGCTCTTCCTGGGGGTTCATCATGATGTATACGTATAGATATATGATTAAAAGAAAAGATAAAATTGTAAGTTACTAAAAATGACAGATAATATCAGCCAGCCACAAAAAGTAATGCTAAGACATCATGAATCATTACGATTACAGACAATATCTATAAATACAGATACTACAGCCAAATGTCTGCAGCCTCCATAAACTCTGCCTATCACATTGCCTCACATTTATTCCCTGCTTCTGGTCGTCTTGTTGAGTTCAGATACTGATATGGTTTGGATCCAATATACCTGTCTTGTCTTCCTTAAAGGACCAGTAATCATTACGCCCCACATTTTTTTGATATTTATCATTTAAATATTTCAAACTTGTTTCAACTCAGGCTTTTTGTTCTTATTTGCTGTCCAGACAATGAGAATCCTTTGTCTAGTGCTTGTGTTTTTTAAATGTTGCTTGTTTGTACCTTCATCTATCAAACTTTATTTCAGCTATTATCTTTTCTGAACACTGACTGTTATTTGTAATAATATTCCTAAAAAATGCTAACGATCAATACACAAGTCTATACTGAACAAAAAACTATGTGTCTTATATATATGACCTTGTGTGGTGCATGCTGCTTGAGTCTGAACCATTTGCAGTTTCTTTACTAATTCAGCTGAAGCACTGGACTAGACTGCTGGGTAAGAATCCAGATTTGATTATATTAATGCTAAAGTGATTTGTTTGATTGCATTAGTTGATAGGAAGACAGATGACATAATGCTACCCAGTTATTTAGACCAAACGTTGTCACCATTTGGCTTTTTTTCCTCTCTTCTTAAAATAATCATGTTTTGTCTTGGAGCTGCAGCAAACTTGAGGAATGAAAGGCAGTTACTGATATACAATTAATTTGACTTGGCAGCATAGCGGGTTGGTGTCTCTGGTCAATTCCTCAGACTCTCTGTCTTTGCCTCTTCTCCACAGACACACACACATGTTGAAGCACATGGACAAGAGGCAGAGGAAATGTCAATAAAATTCATTGCCTTGATGCCGTGTATTCCCTCCTGCTCTCCTCCTGTTGACAGACTCCTCCTCTCTCCTCCTGCCGATCTCCAGGCTGTCCTAATTCATAAATCCTCCTGAGGAACCATCGAAGTGGTACCTACAATATTACACATCTTCCTCCAGCTTCACTTGTTCATTATACACTCTTGTTTGTGCACACACTTACACATTTGGTGAAAAGGATGTCCATATTAGAAAAGGTTGAGCAATAGTCCAGAAATAAATCCTGCTCTCAGACGGCGCAGCTTACAGTACGGTGCATGGGTGAGGATGTGTGTTATCTATTTCTTTCCAACATCCCCTCTACCACCCAGGTGAAACATTTCTGATGGACTTCTAGGACTTAACTATGGTTATTTAACACATTAATGTCTTATTGTAGATTTTGGAGAGGACTTATATTTAAACATTAACAAAACCATCTGATTCCAGAAAAATAGACTGCCAAGAGTATTTTGCTGGATTTTGAGTAAAGTCAGCATTAGGCCCTCCAGTTCGTGTTTAAGAAACTTGTGTGAAAAGGAAATTTACATTTACCAGCATGTACTCATGTGCATGAACATAAGACCTGCTCTGACTCTGATTACACTCAGAATTTCGTGGTCCAACAGGGAAACTGAAAATAGAAGCTTTTCTGGTGTCACAGTAGTAGTTCAGCATCCACATGTGCTCTTTACCTTCTCAGAATGATAATTACTTAGTAATTATCCTCCATTTGAAACTGACATGTAGCCTAATTTGTGTCAAAACTTACAAAGACGCCTGTGACACGCAGATGTTTGAAAACCAGCATTGCTGATCTGCCGCTGTTAGAAGATTTGGCCATTTGTACTCCACTGAGTGTGTCTTCAGAGAGAGAAGCAATCTGCTTGGTGAGGGTGCGTGAGATAGGAGACAAATTGGACATTTCCTAACCATGGCTTAGTTTGATTATATCCGTTTTTTTGGGATACCAATATTCCTCATTTCTGGGCCCAAAATATATTTAGTTTGCCTCAGAGAAATCAGCACCAAGCAAAACTCCAGTGGGAAAGTGTTGGATCTTCAGTGGTGTGGGAAAGTGTTTGCAGAGTTGGAAGTTCTCCATTCCCCTTTCCACCAATCAGGATGCAGTTACAGGATTTTCTTAGTGGAGAGTCTGATCTCTCACCTTTTCTTTATTTCTGATACAAAGTCACGTGTGCATCTTTATCTCATGCAACAATCTTTTCATTCACCTCTTTTGATAGTTAAACTTGAATGCAGTGTACTGAATGAGTGTTTTGTGACACAATATTTTTCTTTGCTGTTGCACTTTTATGTCTTCTACAAATATGATTAAATTTGATTTAATTTGTACAAAGCTCATTGTGGTGCTCCATGCATGAAATGCGCCTCATAAATAAATGTTAACATGACTTGAATGTGTGAACTGAGTAAACTAAACGATGTTTGGTTGGCAGTAGTCTCCTCAGCACTCTTTCAGGCCTCTCAATTACTCTGGGAAGATACATGAGCTATATCCATGTTATTTATAAAAGGGTGTGTGAGTCTATCAGTGGTGAGAAGCTTTTTTCTTCATCTTGCAAGTTTTAGATGTTTCTCTGCTGCTACATATCTGATTAAAATTAATGAGTCATTGTGTAGAACTTGACTGGCTATTGGATCCGTTTGATTTGAATCAGGTGCGCTGGGGCTGGGAAATGTTAAAAACTTTCAGGGCTGCAGCCCTTTTGGATCAGAGTTCTCCACTACTGTTCGATATTTTGTAATTCAGGTGTTTCTCAATGTACAGTCAATGTCCATAAAAGTGCGAGAGCATGATGATTTGCATGTGGGATTCATCAACATCTTATAGTTTGTAATATAATTGCAACTGGCCTACGCAAATTTGATAAACACAGTTTATTTTTCTGCAGAAGCAGATTTTATATTGAATTAATGTGAAGATATTTAGGATATTTTCAAAAAAACACATATACACATCTTGTATCCTTAAATCAGTGCTTTGCTGTTTTCAGCCTTACACATCATCTCTAGGTTCTCTTAGACCGAAAGGAAAGAGGAAAAAATAGAATAGTAATCATATTCAGCACCGCGGACAGCTCCACAGCAGAGCACAAGCTGAGAAAAATGCAATTGTTTCCATTTTAGCCCTTTTTAAGGTCAAAGTTAGGCTATAGCAAGTATGTTCAGCTGATACAGATAAGTGTGAATGGCTACAAAAACATATTCCCTCCCCAAATCAATAAACCAATATGTTCAGTCAGTGATAACAGATGATCAGAAGATAGGTACCACACAGTGCAACGAGGCGCCTCCATCATCTCTGGCTCACACATTTCAAGTGAAAAGAAAAGGCCTGCCAAAAAGCATCTCCAGGGGCTGCCAATCTCCTCCAGTAATGGTAATACCGGAGACAAATGAAGGCAATAACTAGCAATGGGATTACACTTCTTATAAAAGTGTGAAAGGGGGAGATTTGGGACATCTGTCTCCTCCACTACAGTGCAAACGTGGAGGTGCAAAGCAGTGCGGTGACAGCAAGTGTGAGAGTGATTTTAATGGGGAAAATTTGCTGACATTATAATTTCACATTTTAGTGTGTCCACGAAAGGTACTTTTTGAATACTTAAATCAGACAAAGAACTGAAAATGTTTCATTTCATATTCTGGAGAAACTCGTTTTGATCAATCTTTCAAATACAATCACATATCAGTATGGTTTTATTGTTTTCTTCGCCATATGAATCCATACGATTCCGTATTCTCATCCTTTATCAAGCACAATTATATACATTTAAATCATTTATGGTCCCTGCAAATGTTTAATACAGCAGAAACCAATGTGTTTTTATTAATATCCTAAACATGGGTATATTCTTTCTTTTTTTTTTAAACTGCTGTTCATTGGAGTAATTTCTGTAATGCTCTTGGGTGCAGATACTTTCTTCTCTAATATTCAGCCTATTTTCACCTCTTATAATTTGTTCTCTCTGTGCATGCTGATACCTGCAGGAGAAATCAGATGCTCCAGAGCATCTATAATAATAGTACCATGTGCTCACAGAGGTGTGTTATCACACCTTGAAATACATATTTCCAGCTCATTTAACTGCCACGGTTTTTGGGAGCCGGTCACATGTCATTTGTTGCAGCAAAGAACATTATCAGAGAAATTTTAAAACCAGAAACCGGACGTTTTGGAGCCATTATTTTTCACACAGCAGATGCTTTTTGGTGCACTGCATTACTTTTCAAACATGGCGGCGCATCTTTTTCTTTTTATTCTTGTCTGTCTCACTAATTAATTTCCATCTTGTAGCTGTAAATCTGTAGATATCACTCTGACCTGTAAAGACAAGCATAGCAGCAATCAGGATCCTTCCATATTAATGCTCATCTTCTTGTCTTTCTGGGCTTTCAGTTATCTTGGAAGGAGGATTAATGCACTTCATAAAAGAAAATATCGAAGTTCTATCAACAAAATTTTAAACAAAACTCAGCTGCACATCTATTACAGCTAATCTTCATGAACAGATGGACATCAGGGTCCATGCATAACTGAGACTAAACCCAGCAGGAAGCTGACAGACAATCCAGGCTATGGACCAAATATGCAGACAAATCAGGAAGAGCTATCTTCATTGTACGAGCTCTCTTTGCATGACTGATGTTGGTTTTGAATGATGAATTCAAATTTGCATGGGCACACTATTAATAACACTGGCACAGTGTTGTAAATACACTAAGCTGGGACTTCAGATATATAAAAAAGTGTAGTGTAAAAGCAAGTTTGCATTTCACAGAAACGTATGTAAAAACACAAAATCAGATTTGCATGTTTTTTTGGTTGGCGAATATTAAACTGTTATTCAATTGAAACCTTATTCCAAGATAAGAGGAAGTATATGATGAAGGAAAAAAGTCAAAGGATGTAATTTATGTGCAAAGCAGTGGTGAATACCAAAGATAGTTCAGGAATAATTAGAAAACTTTCCGACTAAACTGATGCATATTATAGATTTTCTGTTTTATCTGGGTTTTATAAGCAAGAAAATTCTGTTTGATTAATCTTCTGTTTGACTTTAGACCTTTAAACATCATCTTGGTCCATTAGTGCATACATGATATTATGTGAGATTATAAATATCAATCTTACCAGAGTTTTACAAAAAACTCTCATCAGATTTATCACCTTTTCTTTGTTCGGTGTTCACTGACTCCTTCGAATCTGGTGCGCTCCCCCCCACATTGAACCAAGCCTGCATCTCCCTGCTGTTAAAGAAAGAGAAGGACCCTTTGGAGTGTTCCTCATACCGGCCAATCTCTTTACTTAACACAGATGTTAAAATCCTAGCCAAAGTTTTGGCTACCTGATTAGAGAACATCCTCCCTTTCATTATTTCACCTGACCAAACTGGTTTCATAAAGGCCCGGCATTCTTTTCACAGCATCCGGAGACTAACATAATTTACTCTTCTGAGGAAGATCCGCAGGAATGCCTCCACTCTGTTGATGCTGAAAAAGCATTCGACAGAGTTGAGTGGGACTTCCTCTTTCGAAATCTCTCTAGTTTTGGTTTTGGGCCCTCATTCTTATCATGGATCAAACTGCTCTATCAGTCTCCCTCTGCGTCAGTCTTGACAAACAGCCTCTACTCACAACCGTTTGATCTACACAGAGGAACATGGCAGGGATGCCCTCTTAATCCGCTTCTGTTTGCCATTGCCATAGAGCCGCTGGCCATAGCCATTCGTAGCAACGATAGGATCAAGGGTATTCTAAGGGGGGGCATAGAACACAAGGTCTCCTTATATGCAGATGACCTTCTTCTTTACATTTCCGACCCTAATAGCTCTATTCCTGAAATTCTCTCTCTCCTTGAAACTTTTGGCCATATATCAGGTTATAAGATCAACCTAGGCAAAAAAGAACTATTCCCAGCTAGCAGAGGTGCATAAATGGCAGC
>JAVQJG010029754.1:0-42132 GCA_036024015.1 Craterocephalus amniculus
CGAATTCCAAAGTGCAGCTTGAACTTCTTTAATACCAGGACAAAATCATCAAACACATATAATGATCAAATGAAACTCATGATTAAATGAATCTCTAGCTAGGAAAAGTTCAAAATAAGTTTTAATGAACTCACTGAACCGTACAATGTCAGTACTCAAATGTATCAAGTATGTACTCGTGCATAATAACATCACTATTATCAGAAGACCTTATTGGTATGAGTTAATATGAAATTTGCCATAACACAATAAAAATGAATGACTCGTTGATTGCGCATAATAATGCTGTGTTCGATTTGTCTCGGAGGTCGAAAGTCGGTACTGGGAATGACGTCACATCCAAGATGAGAGCGTTCGGGTTGACCAAGTTGGAAAACTTGCAAAATCGCTTTGTACCTCCACTTGGTTGTAATTTTAGAGGCTCAACATGTTGGCAAACAGCTTCTCATGTTAGCAGAGAGATCACAACCAACGCTTTTATTTAGCGTTTCAAACATGCTGCATTTTGTAAACTTAATCTCTGCATAGAAGTAACAAAGCACTACCTTTCACTCTAATTTATGTACAGTTAAACAAAACCATTTTAACATGAATCTGTTTATTTTTGGTGTCAGTCACCATTGATTTGTTGGGAAGCCATCTTTACTCTGTGAAATCGGGGTTGGTGGGACTACCCTGACTTTCCGAGTTGGATTTCCGACATTTTAGTTAGCGAACTAAAATGTCCAGGACTGGACCTGTACACATGTGCAATCAATGAGTCACTAATTTTTATGGACTTACCCCTTTTACCACACAATATACCGTGTAGAAAACAATTATCTTAGAAAATTAAAATAATATAAGGTGGTCCCAGTGCTTGTTCAAGGCCGGTCTGCCATGGCTCTGGTTCCAGCACTGATAAAACCAGTGCTGCACACCTGCTGAGTCAGCCATAATAAATGCAACATGAATGTAAAGGCAGATGTTTTTCATCTGCAGCGCCACGACTGGTAGCCAGAGCTCTGCCGGACAGCGCGGACATCGCTGATGGAGTTGTTGCCCCGACAATAAAGCACGGCGTTCCACCAGGCAGCTCTCCACCATTTTCTGTCACAATGACAACTCCTCCCTTCGTGTTCCCCACCGTCTCTCCTTGGTTCATCATCCCGGGTAAGAGAAACCATCCGAGACTGAAATCTGGCCTCCTCGTGTTGCAGAGAAGTGACGACTGTTGTTTCATTTTAAAATTTCTAGATTTTTTCACTGGCGTCAAAGCAAACACGATGAACGTAAGTACAAATTTAACAGTTATGCTCATTTATAAATAATTGAGAGGATGGTTTAATAAAATTATGAGTAAAATACATAAGTGGTGTGAAAGTATTTATATTACATGTTGTCTTCATCTTGTAGAAAACCGCCTACACGGTCATGTTGACGGGTTTGCCCGAAGGAAACTACTCCCACAAGGACGTTGCTAAGCTAGTGTGGCCTTATTTCATCAAACAGAACCTCCACTCTCTGTACTACAACATCCTGGTCCTGCCACTGCAGAGGAGGGTAAGCACCAAACCACATAGCCTTCTATTTCTGTCATATTAGTACATCTTCATGCTTCTCTTTTCCATGTTTTCCAGGCTTTTGTGTATTTCCATGACTACCTTGCCGGCTACCGTTTTGTCAGAGATCACGGTTTCGATCCTGTTTCTATCAACGACTCCGTACTCAGCGTCCACACTGTCATGGAGAAGATGGATCCTGAACACAGTGAGGTATGCAGGCATCAGATTTTTCTGGTTAAATGTGATGAGAGCTACATAATCAATAGGTAGAATTTTTTCTTTCTTTTTCTAATAGTTTTGTGTTTGTAACTGGAGTCGATTCTCAATTAAGGTTTTTAACATTTTGTTTAAATTACCATGAATTTGATCAGAATTACAGGATTTGCTCACACCCACCAGCTGTGTTGCTTTAAATCTGTTTTCCTGGAAAGTTAACTCCGTGCAAATTAACTTTCATGTGGGTCACAAAACAAGGATCTTGATCCACTTTAAGTGAATCAAATACTTTGAATATCTACAAAGCAAAGAAGTTCAATGCAGGACATTGGCTGCGTTTGCATGAGAGTTTTAATTCTCCTTTAATTTGGAATTAAAGTTAAATCCGCTTTAAACAGATGAAAAATGCCCATATAAACCCTTAATTCCTGATGCAAATATTAATTTTGAATTAAACTTATTCGCTAATAATGTGGCTGTTTTATTCCATTTTTAGTTCTGAATCAGATAATTCCTCTCTCATCTTCTATCATATAAATCTTAATTCTCTCTTAAGTTAATTCCGGTTGTTCCGCACATGCTTGTTCCCTCGTCCTTTTCGCCATGAAGACCATAAATAGTGCTTCCAAACAACAAATGAAATAGATAAATCAATACACAAATGACAAATTAACGATTAAGGGTAAAGGAAAAGGGAAAAAGAAAAAAAAACAGAACAAAAATAGAACAAAGCAAACGCAAACCCTCAGACGAAATTAAAAGGACCTCTGACATAAAGTCTTATTTCCTTCCAACTCTGTGAATATGAAGGATACAAAACACAGTTTTCCATACAGGTACAGTAAATAAAAAGATCTGCAATGGACAGGAGACCCTGCCTGTTGCCTGATAATCTCTGGAATAGGCTCCAGCCTCCCAAAACAGCTTTGAACTGGATTAAACGGTACAGAAAATGAATGAAGGAATGAAAATGAAAAGATGCGTAGAAAAAATTAAAACTTTGAAGAAAATCTCTGGGGTTTATTTTGTTTTTTTTTCAGAAAGAAGTTCCATGTTTTCTGGGATAACCATTATTTCTGATTGTGGGATTTTGAGATTTTTTAACTTTGGATTACAAGAGTCTCCTCTATCCAGCAGATGTCCGTTGGTTACCAGCAGGTAAAAGATCAGTGTCCTGGCTAGCAGTGTCATAATGACCAAAGCTTATTTGCAACACAAAGCTTGAGCTCGGAAGACTCCTCCATTCTTTTGCCTTTGACCCTAAAATCTTTCTGAGTTGAATGTTTTGATTGACCTTTGACGACTGGCCTTTGCAGTAGTTATAATTTAATTTCTGATTTGTTTGATTCATCAGACAAATATTTTGACTGGAAGCACCACTAACCAAGGAAGCCTGTCTCAAAAAGTTGGAATGAGCTCAACATTTTTGATGTGTCTGTCTGTATCACATGGGTAACTGTTATCTACTGCTTTGTGATTTAAAGTTTTCGCTCCTATAAGCACTGTTTATTTTTTTTAAAGATTTAGGGCCAAGAGGCTGAAAGATGGGACATTATTGTAGGCACTGAAAAATATGCAGTGTTGCCTGCCACATCATGCAGAAATGCTGATTATATATCTTTACAGACGCATTGAGCCCGGTTAACTAAAGCTGTATTGTCTATTTACCAACATGCATACAATAATCTGACACAAAATACTATGGGCACTGATTGATCCTGACTCTTCAACTAAATGATTTAACGGTAATTGAGCTGTTTTTGTGCTTCTTTTGAGCGTTAAACTAGGAAAACTTCAAAACTTAAGACTAATGTTTTCAGTGCTGCCCTTTAATTTTACCAGTTTATAGCAATAAATGCGTCCAGGCATGTCTACATAGCATGGTATGATGAGGAATTTACTGGAAGAAGCTGCTTTTTCTCCATTTCGAATGAAATCAATCAATCTGAACATACGTCAACACAGCGCAGTGTTTGCTCTGTTTTCACAAGCGTGTGCACAAGATGACAGAACTGGTTTTCAGGTATGAATAATGAAGCTTGTGCATTGGACATAAGCACCGACCTCTCCAGAAGGCCTAGAGCAACACCACTTGGTTTTTACATATGGTATTGTTGTACCTAGGACTGAAGATGTTTTTTTAAGCAATTCTTTAGCAGTCTTACTGTCAGATGAAACACCTTGAGTAGCATGCTGAGCCGTTAAAAATGTAACACTGGGGTAACAGATGCCACTGCAGGGCGTAAGGTTGGACGAAACCGAAGGGAAAAAAACACACTAACACAAATGCATGAAGGTTTGAGGAAACATTTTGGGCATGTCCACACATGATGTCACAAAATGAAAACCGCATTCTGCAGTGTTGAGTTGCACAGTGAACATGCCGATATAGGCTGAAATACCTCCTGCCTCAACCTGTGCTCTACAGTACAATTAGGTTAGCTGCATGAACGCTAACATTACTGAACCATGCTTTGCCCCTGTGCTGTGTTTATGAAACAATATATGTCCTTCAAATGTACATGATTGCTTGCAATGGCTTAGTAACATAAACACCCTCCACGTCTTTAAAAAAGTGAGCACAAAAAACTTTAACTGTACAAGTTTCTGGCAACCTAAAGCCAAAGCAGTGCAATCGCACACATGCACACTTACTTAACATGCCTTGCCTTACACAGTTACACAAATGTCTTCCGGATGTGATTGAGCAATAAAAATTCATCAATGATATTTATTGGATTCTAACTTAAAAGCATAACTGTGGAAGTAAATAATTCTCAATAACTCATATTTGCTTCAGTCATTTCCAACAAAACCCATCTGCTGCCAAGCAAACAACTTACACCTGTAGAATTGTAATTAAATGCTTACATTACAAGGGGATGAAACTGAAAAGAAATGGGGGGGATCCCATGATATTTAGAGCGCAAACCTGGGCTCCTGATATGCACATTGATTTGTTTCACCTTTAACCAGGAGTAGAACTAATCCCAGCTCCTAGGTTGGCAGGGTACATTAGATCTCTGCTACTTTTAAGGGTTGCTGACATAAAATGCCAGTTGTCAGAGTTTGGTTTACAGGTTTGTGTAGTCTTAAGTATTCTTTGAGGGTTTAGCATGATAAACAAGAATACTCACAGAGCTCCACCATAGGGAGCTGAGTGAAACAGCTAAGTAATTATAGTGTAACCTTGTCTTTCCTACACTTTTTCAGTGGACCAGGTTACATGTAGCCTGGATACCAAGGTGTCAAATATTCACCGAATAAGGTTTTAAAGGGGATAATAGGATGTGGGTGGGGGTGGTTGTGGATGGGTGTGAGGGAAATGGATGTGTTTTATAATGTGTTTGATGTAAATTTTATTACGTGAAGCACTTTGTATTGTTTTTTTTATGCATGAAAAGTGCTTTACAAATAAAGTTTGACTTGATTTGATTGAATATTTTGAAAATCCTTCAGGTTCTAGTTTTAATGCCAGAAGATGATTTTGGTGTTGGCCTCGTGTTTGTTCGTGTAATTTCTAGCAGCTGCTGTGTTTTGTCCAGCCCCGCTTATTTTCCAGTGTAATTAAAGGTGGATTGGTGCATCATGCATCTCTCAGTGTAGAAATATGGATTTTTTTCCCTGGTCTAATCTTAGTCTTTGTTATCCGTTACAGTATTGCCTCCGGTTTTCTCTGTTTGTGTCTCTGTTTCTTTTGGACGGATCTTTCTGGTTTTCTGCCTGTCTGTATTTTTCACCTTCTACTTGTGCTGGTCTGTTTCAGTGTGTGTGTGTGTGTGTAACTATGTTTGCCCAGCGTCCTGAACTGTTTCTGCCTGCATAATACGTCTGTCTTCTTGGTTATTCTTTCCACCCCCCATCTGTCTTCGTCTTTCTGTTTACACCCGGTTTCTGTGCCTGCTGTTTCCATCTGATTACGCCTTCCAGTTCATCCTTTTTCTTCTCACTTTCTGTGAGTCTCAGCCTTTCTCATCCCTACAGATATTTAACAGTTTTGCAGCAGTTCCCCAGCTCAATTTCTTCCCCTTCTGTCTCTATTTCTTCCCTACTCGTCTATTAGACTGCCACGTCTGTGCTATCTTAATGGTTTACGGCTCGGCTTGGGTCCAGGAAGTTATGGAGGGGCTAAGTGTTTGCACAGCCAATGGCAGAATGAGTCTTATAAAAGCACTGGCTTATTGATGTTATGTATGACGCCCTACGTGACTGCTTTGGTAAAGAAGTAGCCCTTCAAGGACATGGCCATCTTCTGTGTTTGTGCGTTGGTGTGTGTGCGATGTAGCAATGGACCCTCCATGCCGACTATCTTAAACCACTGCACTTTGCGTATGTACACCGGCCTGCCGTCCTGTTAACGCTTCACACACACACACACACACACTCGCCTAGCAGTTGCCATAGCAACCCACCAAGAGGCTCCATCGTTTGTCTGAGCCTGCGACTGCAATTGCTCACACAAGCTCAGACTTTTGTGTTTGTTTACTGTGGTAATTTGGAATTGGATCAGGGCGCCGCTGCCACTGTGCACTGACGCTGAGTAAGAAATGTTTCTAAAATCTCTTTTTATTAAAATGATTGTTTTGTTTTTCTTTTGCCTAATGAAATGTTAGCGACATGCGTATCTCATACCAAATCTTTAAGTGTACGACTCTGTTGAGACATGAAAGAAAGAAATAATAGAAAATTTTTATTGCTGGTATGATGCCAAGGTACATTAAAAAACACTGTTTAAAGGTTTTCTTTGAAAAAAGCTAAACTTAAAAAGTACGATGACAGTTTAACTTTTCAGGCTTAAACTTGACGGTTTTCTGTCAGTGTTACTGCTCTCATATGACCTTTTATGACAATAGTAGGAGTAAGATTTTGTGTGGTCTACTAAACGCTTACCAAGTTCTCAGCTCCAATATAGCTCCAGTCTAAGGGCCTGGAACAAGCAGCGTATTGGCAGGTTGGTCCAGAGGCTTTGGTTTGGCTGTCCCAGAATGGAATCATTACAGGCATGTTCCTAAAATCCTATAAAACAGCCACGTAGGCCATGGTAGCTGCTTGAAGCAAAACACAGAGGCCCTGATTTACTAAGATCCCAAACAGCCAGCACAAAATAAATTGCGACGGTTGTGTTTCAGTGATGCGGGTGATTTACTCAGATGGATTGCACAAGTGATAACTTGTGCAAATAGTTTTATTTAAATGAGGATTTAGCATACACACATCATTCGATGTGTGCAAGGAGAGCAAGAAAGGTGCAAATGGAAAAGAAATGGAGATTGAAATATTAATAGATGTGGAAAGTAGAAAAATGGTAAAGGTCTTAATGTGAACAGAAGGACTGTAATATGAGAGGAAATGACTAAAAGTAAAAGCAGTCAGAAAATCAAGCAGAATATCAGAAGAGATGGCAAAATATAAGATGGAGAACAACAACAGAACCATTAAAGCTATTAATAAAATCTTGGCAAATAAGACAGGTGGGGGGCCAACAAGACATTACTCTGAGTAATACTAAGCAGCAGGTATGGCACACTTTCTTTGAGGAGCAGATAATACTGGGTTATAAATAGGGCTGGACAATTATGGAAAAAATAATAATCACAATTATTCTGATTGATTTTGAAATCACGATTAATGTAAACAATTATTCATTTATTTTAAAAAAGTGTTTATTGAACCACCAAAAAAAAAAGCTCAACCGCAAATATAAATTTAAAAAAACAACAACTGGGACTAAAGTAGAAACAAGTAAAAGGAGTAAAATAATAATGTATTAAATTAATAGTAGCAATAAAAAATGAATAGCCCGTCTATATGCATTCCTGTTACATACATTAAGCTTTTATCTTCGATTACAGCGTTTTTATGATTGTGAGACGGCAATATTGTAATCACAATTAAAATTTCATTAATTGTCCAGCCCAAGTTATAACACACATACAAGGTATGTGCATAAACTGAAACATGCTGCGGTAATGGCATCATAGTTGATGTAGACATAAAAAATACAGTATGGACGCTTCCTTTTGACAATGTTTGTTGAAACAATAGTCGTGATTTTAACATTTAGAGAAAATATCCATTTCTATGTAAAGATTTTGTTCCAGAAGGTCAGTCATTGCGTCCAACTGTCCATGAGAAAATATTCTGAATCAGACTGGTGCTCCTCTGCAGTCCTGCACCGTTTGATCATTGTCTCACATCCAGCTGCGGCCAACTGTGTTTATCTGAGCCATCTAACACCTGCTTTTCAGAGGCGCTAAATATAGTTGCAAAAACAGCCCATGCAATCCTTTTCACGTTTAGTAAATCATGTTGCACGTGCAAAGCTGACATATTTCCATCCACTCCTCCTCACAGTATTTTGCACAACGCTCAGATTGCATATTCATTCAAGAATCGCTCCTATTTTATATTTACAGATTTTGGTTTTGAATGTCTGGAATCTCTGCTACTATATAGAAAGAAAACAACTTCCTTGCAGTGTCATTTGTTGACAAAATCTGTTGTCCTGCTACTTTCTCACATAAATGTTCATTTTTCATTATAAAACAGCAGCAGACAGTTTAAAGATATTTATAAAGATATTTATTCATGTGCCTGTGGGTTTGGTCATATCACTGATAGAAAATGCTGTATAAAACACCAGGTTTTATTGTTGTGCAGTGAGCCCTTTGGTTAGTTTTAAGTGGTTTTACAGTGACTTATAAGTGTCTTAATTTGTTTTCAAGGCAATTTTTCTCAATCAACTATGAGTTGAGGCAGTACCGCACTTTACGAGGAGTGTTGAGGGTCTTGCCAGCTGCAGTTCTTTTATTTATTCACGCATGCATGCTCTTTAACTTCTTTTTTTTTTTACTCCTCTGGAGAAGACCTGTGTGACACAGTGTGGTCTTGACAGCAAATGTAAACGCTTTTATGAACTCACCACTGATTCTAGTTAGAACCATACACTTTCAAAAGTAGAAATGTACATGAAAAACAATTGTTTCCATTATAATCTGGTTGTGCAGCTCAGTTTTTTGGCTGCATGGGTGTGTTGTGAATCACAATATGGAAACACAGTCAAATCAAAAATCCACGTGAGGCTGACTTTTTGTATTTTTCTAAATTCTTGGTCACTATTGTCTTCACAGACCTGAGACCCAGCAGAAAGCGCCGGTGAGCACACCTCCTCCCCCGCCACCTCCTCCACCTCCCCCTGAGCCGGCGGGGCCCCCAGAGCCGGAGGAGGAGATCCTGGGCTCCGACGATGAGGAGCAGGAGGACCCCGCAGACTACTGTAAAGGTCAGAACGGCACACAAGCAGACGGCCGCACACACTGGGTTCATCTGTCCCGGCTGATTACTTCCACTCTTTACGTCTGTCCCGCAGAGGTCCACAATGGCTGCCCTGTTCCACGATGTCTCCCTCTTTCTGTCTGTTTGCTCTTCCTTCCTCCTTTCTCCCTCCATCCTGATGGGATTTGCAGCAGTGTTGGTACAACCATTAGTGTGTAACAAACGTTTCAAGGTTGTTTGGTTATTGCCAGAATGGAGCGGCCCGGTTTTTCTGCAGAGGCTCAGGATGATGAAGGCATTTTTACAACATTCAGTGCTGTTGTTTGAAAAAAAAAAAAAACTCACCAGGGTATATTATGATTATAATCTATCAACAGCACAGAGACAGTTTAGATTTAGATTCTAATGTTTTGGAGGAAGCATAGCCAGTTCTTGTTTTAGGGAGGTGAAAGAAAACCAAACATGTAGCAGCCATGCAGATGAAATTCCATAAATATGAAGCAAAATGTCAATCATTTGCAGTCCTTCTTCTCCCAAATTCTGTCACAACTCATTGATGGGTGACTGATTTTACCAGCAGTATACCAGCAGTTTTTAAATCACATATTTAGAAAATAAGGGAAAACGTTTGTTAGAAGCTATGACCAGTGCATTTTTATTGACTGGCTTCACTTGACTTATCTGACAAAGAGATTTAAACCGAGCTGACTAAAATAACTGCAGTCGATTACAAAAGTCTCCCAAAAATTAAAACCTTATAATACAGCGGAATGTGACAAAGCTCCTCTTTCATATTTATTGGGTTGTCCCAAGGCTTTAGAAATGTGAAAATCATTGTCCTTACAAACGAAGGATTTATTATTAGACTGGCTTTAGCTATGTGTTCTTTGGTCGACTCGTTTTTTTCTCTTGACTGTGTAATCATATCGGTGACAAGAGTGTGTGCCCCAAAACATGCCTTTACGGTGCTTTCTCACTACTTACATGTTGAACTATCACCCAATATCCCTTCTATGTCTACAGCCAACATTAACAGCATGTTTTCCACTACACATTTTCTTATATATTTAGTTCATGTTTAAGTTTTATAAAGTGAATTTGGTAATTTTATTTTTGACACTATTACATGTACATGTATTTGGAGTGTTTTGTGGACTCATTAGAAAAATGAAAACTAAGATATGTAACTAACATCAGCTATAAGAACGTTAATTGAATATTTGGGAATAAAAAAGGCAACCTGAAGTCATATGCTGGAACACTTTCACAAGCTGGACACACATCTCTGGCAGATTTGTTGGAGCTCATGAAATCTGAATGGGAGAGTCAGTAATTTCCAGGTCTCTACAAAGCTGCTCTGCTCCGTCCTTCCAGGACTTACACCGGTTTCAATTTGTCTTGAAAATTATGTTTTCATGTTGGCATGCTTCAGATTCTTTTTGAAATGTACATTTGCTTTGGCATGAGGTCCCAAGCAGGATCCGGGTTATTCTTCATTCTTTTGCACTTTGTCATATCTGATCTGAAAGTTGGCTGTCACATAAAAACTTATTCTGCCAGCACGCATGTGTGACTGTTTGGATGCTGTGAATAATATGATGCTCAACATTTAATTTACTCACTCACTGTTTGGAGTACATAGAAAGCCCAACATTTGTTTTCCAACTGATCGGAAGATTGAGCTTTTTATGGTCTAAAAGTCATTTAGGTGCTATCCACCTATTCTGCCAAGTGATGGGTGGCCTGCCAACATAGAGACAAACAGCCTTACGTGTTCACACCCAATCCTAGGGTTACTTGAGAATCACCAGTTAACCTAACATGGATTTTCTGGGACTGTGAGAGGAAGATGGAACGGCTCTAGAGAACCTATGCACAGGTAGAACATGCAAACTCCATTCAAAGACTGCAGCTGTGGTTCAAATAAAGAACCTTCTTGCTTTTAGGACCAGTGCTAATCCTGCATGAATTATTACACAGTAATATGTCTTAACAGCCCGATTCTTACCCAGATTTGTTTCTCAACGCTTTGCTGTCTGAATGGTCTAAAATTCTCTCGATCTCATGATTTAGTTTTGATTCTGACACACAACATGAACATTAAGGTCGGCACTTCCTTAGTTATGCTCAGTGACTTTATTTGGGCACGAATGGGCTGTGAACCTGTGGAAGCCTTACAAGATCCACCAAAAGAAGCCAAATGCAACATATCAGTTTTGTCTGACACTATTAAAACATTTTACCTTTTTGTCTTTTCTTTTTGATAAGTTTATAAAATACTCTTTATTTATTCTCGGCTACAGCAGAGAGGTGCTCATAGGCTGTAAACTTAAAAGGCTCTGAAAACTTTCTACCATCAGTGCACTCTGTCTGACCTCCTTCCTCCTCAGCTGCGCCTCCTCCTCCCTTTCATACTTGGTAATGAATTTCATGCCGTTGCCTTGTTATCAAATACAGTTGCCTGTAACCTTCATCTTCGCCTGCTTGATCCCTCTCAGGAGGATACCACCCGGTGAAGATCGGGGATTTATTCAACGGGAGGTACCATGTGATCAGGAAGCTCGGGTGGGGTCACTTCTCCACCGTATGGCTATGTTGGGACATCCAGTGAGTCATACGCACACACACTTGTGCATAATACAGTTCAGACTTACACATCTTTCCTTTTTTCCCAGCTTTAAAGTTGCAAACAAACTCACAAGAAACATGTCATGACCCACAAAAAGGCTAATGCTCCCACACACACATGCACATAAAGGTTGCTGCTACAGTCCTTCATGTCACCTTGCTGCCACACAAACAACCCAAAGACCACACAAACATCACACACACACTAATCCCTCCCCATTTGGAAGGATCTGGAACATTACCACAATGACAGATGCTAACTAACACCATCCTGCGCTTGAACCAAAGTCATCAATTTGAACTGTGATGTTTGTTGTGTTCGCCTGGCAACTGAGGCAGATGGATGACAGTATCGTCAAGCCAGTGTCACCTTTCACTGACTTATGCACACACACACACACACAAACTCATTTACTCATGTCACAGGTGTTAATTACACTAATAGGAGTTATAAGTTGGATTTGGTTACGATTGTACAGTGGCTACAGTTTTAGACATTTATTTGTTCCTGGTTACCCCTGACACTATCTCACTTGGATGGCATAGATTACGCCACTGAAAAAAGTAGGAAAAGTTGTGTTTTCCTCATTTTCTTTTTTGTTTCCTATTGTTTTTTTTCTCCTTTTTATTCCTTTTATCTTTCATTTTTTGTTAGTGCGAAGTGTTGGGCAAGCTTTATAATAATCAATTTTCATCAAATGATTTTTGTGCATTGTCATTTTTATCTTCATATACATCATGTCATTTTGCTGTTTACCTTTTCTTTCACTGATATCTGTCTGTTCGGTTGGACTGAATTTAAAAAGGCACCTGTTTGTTTTTTATCAATACAGGACAAAATTGCTCCCTTTCACTATTTGGAAGAGATTATTATTACACAGATTAACACATAGGTCACATCAATGTGCTTTTCAGATATGTGTGCGGGGTGGTTCATGTGTTGATTCATGTCTTCAGTTGTTAGTGTGAAATGATTTATTTTCTGTTTGTGTTGATCCATAGAGTGAAGAACTTTGTGGCGATGAAGGTGGTGAAGAGCGCCCAGCACTACACAGAAACGGCCCTGGATGAGATCAAACTGCTGCGATGTGTAAGAATGTGATCATAATGGTGTCTTCATTTAGGCCTCTTTACAGTGGGGTCTCGTCAAAGAATTAAATTAAAATTAATCAAGATTAGAATGATTTTTCTTGCTGTAATCTCTTTTCTCAACTTTCTTTTCTTTATTAAATAGCCTATTCATTCCCTTCTGTCTTTTGTGTCTTAATTTTCATCATTTTGTCTCCAAGGTGAGAGAGAGTGACCCCAGTGATCCCAACAAGGACATGGTGGTTCAGCTGATAGACGACTTCAAGATTTCTGGAGTCAATGGGATACGTATCCTTATCAGAAAGTTTGTCCCTCTGTTTCCACATCATAGAGTTTCTGCTTATGATAATGTGAGTCCTTGACTCTGCAACCCAGATGTGTGCATGGTTTTTGAGGTGCTTGGTCATCATCTGCTGAAATGGATTATTAAATCCAACTACCAAGGTCTGCCGCTGCCGTGTGTCAAGAGCATAATCAGACAGGTGAGGACTCACACACAAGCTGAGTGTTTCCAGAAATGATGCTGAGTGGATTTTCTTTAAATGCGGATAAATGTAGCACCTGAGCATTGAAATCTTTTAATGACCCCAATTTAACACTGTTGTTTCTGAAGAGCAAAATCATATTCACAAATCAAATATGTCTGTATGAATGAAATTAATTCATACCTTTATCTGTAGATGAAAGTTTACAATTGGTTTGGCCAGGGTTTTCGCTCCCTGTGTGACACTTAACATTGCTAACGTTATTAGCTGGATCATTATGTTATAGCTGAGTTGATTTAATACTGGTGATCAATGTATGTGTCATTCTATACATATGGTGTGATAAAATGCTGTTGGTTTCTATAGCGGATATTAATGTGAGGATATTTTCAGGGTATATTGCATGCGGTCTATGTGTCAGGACTCTTTGGAACTCTATTATTCCTGAAATTTCACCTGATCTTTTCCTGCTAAGGAAACAATTGAATTGTAGGCAAGGCAAGTTTATTTGTAAAGCACATGCCATGTACAGGACAATTGTAGGTGCTTTATATAAAACATTAGTAGCTTGACAGAGGGCTGCAGAAAGCATACATAAGAATTATAAACAAAAAAGAAGTAATTGCAAAAAAGAATGGTACTCTTCAATTTATTATTTTTTTAATTTTATAGGGGACGTGTATGTGAAATAAAGTAAATAAATGATGTCAGAAAAAGAATCACATCAGCATTAGATTAAATGATCTGCACACTTAATCGCAGTGAAATGTGTAAAGTAACGCAAAGATTTTACACTTGAAATTCATAATCAGATTTATATATCAAGATTTATAGGAGTCTATAGGATTTTCAGGTGAATGTTTTATTACTGAGGCTCAGATATACTATTGTAAGTGTCACATACAGCTTCACTTCTCCTACTACTATTTCTTTAACACATCAAGTGCATTGAAAGCTTTGTTTTACAAAATATTATGGTTTTATTCAAGTTAATCAACAAAGGGGCCAGGACTTCCTCCTGTTCATACCAGAGGATCCCATCTAAAGTTTTTACCAGAACACATTCCAGAGTTTAGATTGAGTGAAAGTGAGACAACAGGTTACATTTATGGTACAGAATTCCCTTATCCTGTGTTAAGATTGTTGATGAACCCAAACACATACTGTAATATTATAGGATTGCCATTCTTTTTGACTAAACCTTTTTCTGTCACGGCTGAAGCTATGTAGTTTTTTCTCAGGCTGAAGAATGTAATTTGTCCTCCCACCACTTCAACAGGAACAAAAAGTCCAGTCTGAACAGGAAGTTTAATTACACGAAGTAAAACTTGTTTACATCCCTATGTGAGCACTGATTCTGGATCAGACATGAAATAACTGGAAACCATCCGCTATGACTAAGACATTCCTTCCTTTCGTATGTTGAAATTATGTGAGAAGTTTTTTGGTGTTGTTTTTTCATTCCTTTAGCCATTTACTTTTTTATCAATTGTTGAGATGATGTTTGAACCAGTAAGTTTTGGTTTGTTTATTTGGATGGGATAGTGCATATTAATTGCTGTAAATGGGGCAGTTTTAGCAGAGTGCTATTTTCCATCTGTAGCCCAAGGTATAAAAGAATCTACACACAACGGTAAACCAAAATAACCGACATAAGAATATTTAAACAGTTATAACAAAGCAGTTAAAGTAAAGACAATTTTGGCTCGGTTAAACCTGACACAGTGTTTATTTTAAAAAGCTTTTACAGTAATTTAAAGTAAAAAAAATAAGCAGAGTCCAGCCTTGTGAAAATTCTTCCTTCTCAGTGATGCCATACTGTAGTAGCGCTTTACCAGTCCTTAAGAATATGCAAAAAGAAAGCTAATCTTTTATGAAACGTGCATCTATCATTCCTTTTATAATTCAAGAAAGGAAAAAGATAAAAGCTTTATGGTTATCTCAGTTCATATGTCCTCAAAGGTTGAGTTATTATAGCAAGATGCAGAAAAATAAAGGGAATAGTGCTCAACATAAACCAATGAAAGAAGTCCATTAAGTTTTTCTCCTTACTCTAAATACCACGACTATTTTTAGATTTTCAAAATTTTCCCCATCAGCCTCCTGATCAGCATGTGAGTTGTTGAGCACATTGGCCACTGTCAGGAGTTCGCAAACTACGGTAAAGATAAATGATGCCATTCATTTTTTTATTTCAAAGCCCCTGGACAAAAGTAAGTGAAAGAAACAGCTGAATGAAATCATCACCAGTCTGTCGTCTCTGTTGTCTCTGAGAAGATGAGGAATAATGTGAGAGGGACAGCAGACACCTGGACCTATGAAGAGTGTATACAGGTGTAAATACTGCTTGTTTTTCTTTTCAGAATCTGAATAATTTTGATCTAAATGTGTTTGTAGGTGCTGCAGGGTCTGGATTACCTCCACTCAAAGTGTAAAATCATCCACACAGACATCAAACCAGAGAACATACTGATGTGTGTAGATGACGTCTTTGTTAGGCGTATGGCTATGGAGGCAACGGAGTGGCAGAAAGCTGGAGCCCCACCACCATCTGGATCTGCAGGTAATAACACGCACATTAAGATATCATATTTTTCAAAAGAAATAGATCAAATAAATGTGTTTTATTGCATGCTCACGGCAAGGACCGGAATTTAGTTCGATGTTATAGTACACATGAATTTCAACTTTTGAGTTCACAAGTGT
This sequence comes from Craterocephalus amniculus, assembly GCA_036024015.1. Lineage (NCBI taxonomy): Eukaryota > Metazoa > Chordata > Actinopteri > Atheriniformes > Atherinidae > Craterocephalus > Craterocephalus amniculus. The sequence continues at coordinate 15,944 of JAVQJG010029754.1, forward strand.
GACGTGTTTCTTTGTTAGCTTTTAAGATGGTGCCAGGTGTATTTCCCCCCTCTTTGCACTTTTTATGCAAAGCTAAGCAGCTGCTGTTGTCATATAAACTAAATGGATTAAGGAGTGCCACAATCCACTTACATGAGTCAGCAGGAAGTCACTTTTGTTAAAAAAAAACAACTAACAAACAAAAAGGACAAAAAAAAAGGACAGAAAACTTCTTCAGGTTGAAATTTATTGTTAATGATATCCTTTCTTTAATTAAGCAAGCATAAATGTAAAACCGTCATGCAGTGAAGTTGGTTTTAGCCCTTTAATAAAGATTTAAACATGAGCTGAGATGTGATGCCTGCACGTGTGGTCGGAAAGAAGCTGATAAGACTGATTTTAAAATTACCAGTTGCGAAAAAAAATGCAGTTCATGGAATACCATCAAAAAGTTGATAAAGCCCTGAAGGGCTCCTTACACAGAAAACTCACAAATAGGCCTTTTGTGTTTCTCAGCTGCTTCTCTTTTGGTGCTCCACAGTTCTTTTTCTAACTTTTTTCCCCCATTTCTCTGACATCCTCCACTAAAAAGAGCCCAAAAAACAAATTCTGAACAAGAAGTCTAAAGAAACTCAACATGAACCCTGTCCTCTTGCTGAATGTCACCATGAGCTGTCAGCCGCTTGCATCAGCCAGTCAAGTCTTTTTAAGTCTTAGGGTGAGCACTTATTCTGCTCGCATTTGTACATTTGTAAAGTCAAGAACGAAACCGCTAACTGTCAAAAGAGCCTGCCTGTCACTGAAGACAAAACATACTGTAAAGCAACTTTTAGTAGATATTAACATTAGCACGGATGTGTTTCCTTCTTTTTGTTTTCGCTCATTTGAGTTGAAGATTTGATGCATTCATAATACGAGTGAAGCTGTGGAGGTACACAGGAAATCCAGTTTGATACTCTGTTACTCACTAAGATAAAAAATGTCTTTAAGATATCTTGAAAATGAGTTCAATCAAAGCCTAATGATTTTAAAACTGAATGCACTCAAAACTCAAAACTCAAATGTGTATTTAGAAGCGGATTTAAAAGTGAAAGCCTCTGATTCTTGTTGTTTTTCTCTCTGTCTATCAGTTAGCACAGCCCCCCAGCTCAAACCGGTGAGTACAACTGATGTGAGTATGAACTAAGAGGAATACATACACACACAGACACACACAAACATATGCAATATAAAAATAAAAAATTAGGAAATGGATGCATAGATGAAGCATTTTCACTGAAGTTTGATCATACAGATACTAAATGCAATATCAGACAGCCAATGAGCATCTTCCGATTGAAATTGGGTTGTAATACCGTGATGCATGCTGTCACCTACTGAACCGGCTTCCAGACAAACCCATGAGATGTGGCTATACTCATAAGCCAAAAACTGTTTTTACTTGTCACATCAACTTCAAACTTGTTAGTTTCTTTACAACCTTAAAGTAATACTTTGGTTTGCTGACATGGGCGTCTGTGTCAAATAGGCAGTGATCAAAACAACCCCAGTTTGGAGAATCAGAAGGTTCCCAGACGAGCTAATGGGTTAAAAAACATTTTGAAGACAGCCCTGAAGAGAGCTCATTTTCCTCCATTTAAACATCTTAACCTTCAATTCCTGACTTATTTTCTCAACTTTCTTCAGAACCTATTGTTGAGTCAATATCAACCAATGGTAATAAAATGTATACATGTGGACATGTCCGTGTGTGTGGTTTAATTAGATATGGATAGCAAGTACAAATCTGACTCTTTATGGACTTTTAACTGAAGTGCTGCTTAATCCTGGTTTGTGCCTTACAGAGTAAAGTATTGTAACTCTGGGAAAAGTCAAGTCACCTAACTTAAGTGCCTCACCAAGAAGAAAACTTATTTTTAGCAGTAGAGAAATTTATAAGCTTTTAATCTTTCAGGATAATCATAATCACCATATTGCAAGACTGTACAGATTAATATAGAGTATAAAGTCAGTGAACTTTATATTTTTGAAAATCATTAATCCACCATCTTTTTATCCCTTAAATACCCTCTATTCTTTCATGTTTATGACTCTCTGTCTCTCATGGTTTTCTTTAATCCTAGATGGGAAAGATTTCCAAGAACAAGAAGAAGAAACTGAAGAAGAAACAGAAGAGGCAAGCTGAACTCCTGGAAAGGCGGATGTTGGAGATCGAAGCTCTGGAAAGAGAGGCAGAGAAAAACGAAGAGAAAGCCAAAGAAAGCGAGGACAAAAGTCCTGCCGAAGACAGCCCTCCCTCCCCTCGTCAGGTTCAGGCGCCGCCCCCGCCGCTGGGTCCCAGCATGGCTCTGGGAGAGAGTGACGATGAGGAGGACGACGACGAGGATGGGGAAGATGAAGAGGAGGAGGGAGGAGAGAGGGAGAGGCCTGTCAGGTTGACCAATCATACATGTGAGTCTTTTTTTTTTTTTGGTTTCTGTCTGAGGATTGAAATTAAATATAACAGATTTTCTGGCTGCACCACATCCCAAAGCTGCTTGTTTCTAAGTCTGGTGACTGTGGAGGCCACTGAGGTATGGTGAATTCATTCATATCCTGCTTCAGTAGCCTTTAGAAGTTGGGTGCACTGTGGTCATAAAGGGATGGACATGGTCAGGAACAATACTCATGTAGGCTGTAGGGTTTAAACCATGCTCAACCGATACTAAGGGGCCCAGAGTGTGTCCATAAACTATCCTAGACCATCACACCATAGCCACCAGCTTGAAGGGTGTTGATACAAGTCAGCTTTCTTTCATGTTGTTGATGACAAGTTATCTGAATGTTGCAGCTGAAATGGAAACTCATTATACCAAGCAATGTTTTCCACTCATCTATTGTCCAACGTTGGTGATCCAGTACCAATTGCAACCTCAGTTTCCTGCGCTTAGCTGACGGAAGTGGCACCCAGTGTGATGTTCTGCTGTTGTAGCCCACCTGCTTCAAGGTTCTACAGAGAGGGTTCTCTGTATCTTCTCCAACCTATCTTCCCGTTTTCCTCTTACCTCTGACATAAACATGGCGCTATGGTTCACTGGAGGTTTTCTCTTTTTGGGATTTTTCTCTGAAAACACTGGTTGATGTTTGTTTGAAAATCCAAGAAGATTCTGAAATATTGTCTGAAGCTGTGTCAATAAGGCCAGTCTATGCAGCGAATTTTTTTCTGCAGCTCTTCCTCACAGCTTTGTTTCAGCCCCCTGAATCATCACCAGCATCTACCATTTATTTACCTGAACTGAACTTAATTGCCATGAAAAAGGTTAAAAAGAAAAACTCAGTGAGACATACTGAAGGCCCCAGGTAGGTGTCAGCCTCAAAAAGCAAAAGCTCATTTTTTATCTCCATTCTACTTACGATATATTAGCTCTGTTCTTCAAACGCATCACCCTCTGAAAGAAATTTAAGAAGTACGGGTAGAATGATTTAGGTTCTTACATGCATCCATGTTGTCAAAAGCTAGAAGTGTTTGTTCTGTAAACAGACCAGTGGCATTCATACATCGGCCTGATGATTACATTTGTGAGTTTGCATGCTGGTCTGTGCGTTCTGTCTATGAATGAAAAGGAAGTAGATTTTTGCTCTAGTCACTCTGCCCACGCTTTTCCTACTGTGTATGGGAGCCAGGCTGATTCACAAAAAAAAAAAAAAAGACGCTTTGTAAGTCTCCCTTCTTCATCCTCTACCTCTTTCATCCTCATATTCTCTTCTTGCCTCCTTCTTTTAAATCTTTTTTCCCTCCTCTCATGCTCCGTTTCTCTCTGCCAATGCTGTCTTTGACTGTGCTAACCCCTTCCCACCCATTTCCTGCTTTACCAATTTTTCCGCTCCTCTCTTCACATTTAGGTGCAGCGCCTCCCCAGGAGCAGAGTGAGACACCTCACAACCCTGCCGATGACCCAAATGAGGAGGCAGAAGAAGAAGAGGAAGAAGAAGAAGAAGAGGAGGAGGAGGAACCCACACCTGTCGCTGAAAAGGATGGCCCCATTCCTCCGACCTCAGAGGAGGGCAATGGAGATTCAACACAGGCAAAGCCCGAACAGGAGGAGGGGGAGGAAGGAGGAGAAGAGGAGGAGGGATTAAAAGGGGCAGAGGATGAAAATGTGGAGGAGAAGACAGAGGAAAAGTCAGTGGAGGAGGAGGAGGAGGGAGAAGGGGATGAAGGGAATAAAGAGACTGAGACAGAGGAGAATGAGACTGAGGAGTCAAAGGGGGAGAGTAAAGGGGAGGAGGAGGCAGCGGCGGAAGAGGAAGCAGCGGTGGAAGAAGAGGGGGAGGAGGAGGAAGAGGAGGACGATGACACGACGGCGGACCTCCTCACAGACAGCACCTCTCCTGTCAAACCCCTCAACAACAAAACCAATCTGGCTAAAACCAATGGGCATGTTTTGTTGGGCTCTGAGGGACTCAGACAAAACCCCGGTATTCCTCCGCCTCCTTCGCCCACCCCCGAGCCTCTCCTCTGCCCCCTGGTGGAGTCTGAGCTCAGCTACACCGACAGAGACGTCTCGCTCAGCTCCGGATATGAGATGTATAACGGCGAGCTGGTGGAGTTGGGGCTGACCAACGGCTCCAGTGACCGGCATCAGGTAACGATGCCACTCTTCCCGGACCTGCCCCTGGATCCAGAGCCAGGGAACCCGGTTTCAGTTGGAACGGCAGACATCGGAGCTGGACCTTCGCTCAATAGCCCCACTGCAGACCGTAGTCGCACTGTGTCATCCTCAAGCACAGGAGACACACCCAAAGGTGAGAGATAATTATACAGAATTTACCCATTTATACTGTTCTGTCTCATGGCAAAGCTGGTTGGTGCTCCGCATGAGGCTCCCCCATCTGGCCACAGAGATTTGCTCCTGGGCAAAGAAGTTAAGGTGTAATATCAATAATCAAGTCAAATTGTTCAAGTCTTTTTCAAGAACAAGGTTCAGTAAGTTTCTCTTGTCTCATGATCAGGTTTAGAGGGTGACATCATGACAGCTGGCAACCTGTTGTGCTGCATTCATGTGTTGTAGAAGTCAGTGAGATTGTTGATGGCATCACCATGTGTTGTAGGTCTGGGTATCCAAAAAAACATTACATTCTATGTTTAATCCCAAAGAGAAATTAAAAAGGAGAAAATAACATTTTTGCTGCATATCAGCAAAACTGTCTTTCATGTGGACATAATACACTGCAGCCTCTCTTCCCCCTTTCAATGGCATCTTCCATCCTCTTCTTTGACAAACATACAAGGAAATGCGGAATTTTTCTTTTTAATTTTCTTTCCATCCTCCACATGCCAATATGCCTGGTGCAGTTTACATTTGTTTCATTTCAGGACTGCTGCCCTCACCCTCCTCTCTTGTGTTGTTTAAAAAGGGTCCAACTTTTAAGTCATTCAGGTTTTTAAAATCCATGTTACATTAAGTTTCCATGATTCCAACTAAGAATTTGTTGCCCCCTGTTTTTTAATGATCAACATTATAGTTAAAAATCCTGCAAGCTCATTCAACCTTATTTCTTCCCAGGTACTGACAGTTAGATCCTGATGAATCCATGGACTACTGCAAACTAATCCAAAGTGTCACATTGTACCATGTGACGTGAATTATAGAAATGTTTTTTTTTTTATTTGAACAAAATGAAACTAAAAGACCCTCAAATCACACAAGTCAATATTTTAATCACAACAGAACAAACATAACATGCTCTAAGGTAGAAGCCTTATACAGGTTTCTATCTGCTGAAGAGTTCATTAACGTCTTTGATTTTTTTTTCCAAATATTTTCTGTAGGTGTAGGTTTGGACTGAGGGCAGGCCAGTTCACCACCTGGATTCTTCTCATCCTGTTTTGCAAGGGCTGCAGTGGTTTAGCATTGTCCTGCTGCAATACACTAGACCTTCCTAGAAATAGATGTCGCCTGGAGGAGAGCAGATGCTGCTCTAAAATCTCTCTTTGCTTTTCAGCATTCAAAATTACTATCAAAATATACAAGCTGTCCGTACTTATGCACCTTCGTACCATCGAAGATGCTCGCTTTGATGTCAGTGGCAGAATTGTGTCAATGAGTAATGCGGTGTCATTTAAGGGGGTCCCAAGACCCCGGGCATCCATTAAAGGTCTTTGACCTTGTCCCTTGCGCAAAGGGATGTCTCAAGTTTTTCTGAATCTGAAGATATTATGGGCTGTAGATGAAACTTGCAAAACCTTTGCAATGTGAATTTGAAGAACGATGTTTTTGAAGCATTTTGCAATCTTTTTTACACACTTTTACAGATTAGAGAGCCTCTTGGCGGCTTTAATTCTGAGTAGCTCTGCCACTCTAAGACATCCCTTTTATAGCTAATCATGTTAGCTATAAAAGGATATCAGTTAACTTTATTACTTACTAGATGTTCACCCAGCTGAATATATTTTTTTTTTAACTGTCTTATTTAATCATTTTTAGCCTTTGCGCCAACTATTGTGGGACCTGTAGTAAGCATAACATTTGAGTTGAGCTCATTTTGTGACTGTGTTGTCTAATTTCTCCGTTTACTTTTACGTGGTCGTGTTGTGAATAAAATATTGGCTTGTGTTATTTGACAGTATTTTAGTTTTCATTTTGGTCCAGCTTAATGGATGTCCAAACATTTCTGGAATTCATGTTGTAGTTGTAGTTGGTTTTATTGTCATGAATTATTATTTCAACATGCAGTTTATTTTATTTCCAAATGTCATCGTTATATGTCACTTTACCATATTAACATCTTACTTGATTAAGACTTTATTTTTGTAAACAATAGAAGTTGTTTTTTTTTAATCTATGTTTACATTTTTGAAGTAGATATTTTTTAACCGTGTCATCTATTATTTAAAAATATATATTTCTACAAAAAATATTATACTGTCAGCTCTTTTCTTCTGCTTTAATCAGCTACTTTCATATTGCCTAATTAAATAAAAAAACTTTTGAAAATAAATTAATTATACTGGCTACTCGCCCAGAATATTTAAATGTAATACTAATGAAATTTTAAAAGAAAAGGGTAAATCTCTAATCTAGGTTTTATGAGTTAACGGAGCAACATTGCATGAAAAATGGATAAATAATATCAAATCAGCATCAGTTACTGGTACACTTGCAGGAGTCATCTAACCATCATTACCTTGAAAATACCAAAAATTGTTATTGGAGTACTTGTATGTTTTTGTGTATGATCTCCACTAACAGCGTGTAATAATGGTCCCACTTTGTCCTATTCCAGTCAGGGCCAGGGCTGCAGACCTCCTGATCAACCCACTGGACCCCCGCAATGCTGACTCCATCAGAGTCAAAATTGCTGACCTTGGAAATGCCTGCTGGGTGGTAGGCCACAATATTGCATTTTAATTGATTTTGTGTGTGTGTATGTACTAAGCTTTGTTTTTTTCTATTGCTGTTTCTATTTTGGAAATTATTCAGTGTTATTCAGATTCATTTGTTTTGTTGTTTGTTTTCAGCGTATGAGTATGACATGATATTTTTATATGACCATTTTAACAATAAATACATTAATGCAAAATACATTGAAGGGTTCAGCTTTCTAACATTTATAGACTTAAATGTCAACTTCATACTTAAAGAAGGAGCAGACTTGATTCATGAATATTTTCATGCTGATCTGAATTGAGGCAAAGACTGATATTTTATCCGGAGATATCTGCCTTTATCTCAAAAAGGCTTTTGTTTAGTAGGAGCCATCATGGCCAAGCTTGATAATATATTTTCCCATTTCTTCTACTATAATGTTTATAATGCCTTGCGGATGCACCTAGGCTGGGGATCTTAACTTCCCATGTGAACTAGGTAGTAATAAGTTATCCTTATGGCCCATAATCAGCTCAATAACTGCTGAAATGTCATCTGAAGACAAAGGTGGATTTATAGTTTATAAAGCTAGATTTAGCATAAAAACAATAGTTGTGTAAAGTATTTTTAAAAGTCACATTTAGAATAACTCCATGAAATTTTGTTATTCTGGGTCTCACAATTTCTCAGGCCCAGACATTGTGATGAGGATAAAATAGGAAAAGAAAAGGAAGGGGGAAGGAAAAAGCACATGAAAAAGGAGTGACTCATTCTGTGATCCCATTAGTTTGTTGTTTCCAGTGGGGTCTCAGTGTGGAGCAGAACATTTTAGATAGAGGCTGCTGAGCCACATGCATAGACAGGAGGTGCTCCGCAGAAACCAACACAAAGCAGGAAACTTGTGATCTTTTCCAGAAGCTACAAACTTCAATGCAAAACCCTACAAATAAGGAAGATGTACATAAAGAGGACATACATAATGGAAAATCACTGTTGCTTCATATGGAAAAATGAAGGCTTAAACAGGATAGCTGACTTCGTAATAGCTACTTGATGTTTTTTATCAGAATTTACAACCTCAAGCTTTTATCTTCTTCTTTTTCTTTCCTCATCAACAGCATAAGCACTTTACAGAAGACATCCAGACAAGACAGTACCGTTCCATTGAGGTCCTGATAGGAGCCGGTTACAGCACTCCTGCTGACATCTGGAGCACCGCTTGCATGGTGCTGAAAACAAACTCATACATACAGCACGTGTCACAGAAAACAGTTTTTTTCTATTTCATTGATATTTTTCCTCTATCAGGCATTTGAACTGGCCACGGGAGACTACCTGTTTGAGCCTCACTCTGGAGAGGACTACTCCCGCGACGAGGGTGAGTATTTGGACTTTGATCTCCTTGATCCACTTAAAGAACCATGTTTTAGCATTGTGCCACAACACTGTAATTCAGATCTAGACTAGATGATGACTAAAGTATTAGTTGTTAGGGATAATGTTAAGTTAAAAGCAAAGTGTCTTAAATGCTATAAATCACGGCTTCTGAAGTTTTCTCCACTGTTTACATTCCAATTTGACGATTATTGATAAAGTTATTTATAATGATTATAATGAATTTGTTTAGCATGATGATCATTTTTAAAAGTGGTACTTTTGCTTTCTAAACAGTGGAGAAAAACTGAAATACATAATGTTAGTTGTATTTTGTTTTAAGTGGATTTAGATAAGATGCCCAGAGGTGGCCTTTGTTTAGACATCCTTCTCCCCAAATCCTCCTCTCCACTGCCAGCTATAAATCCTGACCTTTAATTCTGCTGCTATGCCTCCACTCACCTTCACCCCGCTGTTCACAAAAACCCTGAAGTGTTGGAGTGTAATGATACACGGAATGCTCACACAGTTCACGTCATTGTGTAAAAATGTCCTTATGCCTGCACATCGTCACTAATCAGTACCCATTTTCTTGCTAAACTCAGCAAATTCCCAAACTACTGTACACTCATTCCCACTTCTTTCCTCGATCACTCCGTTTCCACTGCTATTTGATCTCACTCGGCTCATTGTGTTATTTCTTTCACTGCATGTGACACACAGTTAGCTCAGTTTTATCCAAATATTCTGGTTTTTAGGGGGACATTTTTGATTTCCCATTACGAGGCCACATAGACTTATTTAATTCACATCTGAATCTCAGTAAATTTTCTCTTTTAATCATCTCATTTCCTCACCTCTGCTTAGGAGGCATAGCTTATTAACAGTTTTTCTCCTTTACTCTCTGTGACTGTGTTTTTTCCTTCCTTCTCTTTTTATCCTTCCCTTACCCCTCCATAATCTTCTGTCCAATTCTTACCCACAAATTTCTTATACTGTTGTTTCATTTCATTTAATCCCTGTTGGATTCAATACTCCCCGTCATTTCTTTCCATTTTTATTCGTCCACCTATTTGTTCCCTTCCTCTTCTTTTTTTTTTTGGCATCTTATTCCCCTCCCCTTTCGTTCCCTCCTCCCTCATCCCTCTCTCCTCCATAGACCACATAGCCCACATCATAGAGCTGCTGGGTTGTATTCCGAGGCACTTTGCACTCTCTGGAAAATATTCCCGGGAGTTCTTCAACAGAAGAGGTAGTGCTGGCCAGAGAGCTGGTGGGACTGAGACACACGGATGTCTGAGAGGGACAAAAATGGACACAAGCAGACTATTAAGAGTGTATTGATTTGGTAAAAAAATATAAAGATATAATAATTGGATTTGTCAATTAAAAAAAGTGGAGTAATCGGAAAGGCAAAGGCTGAATTAGCCTGGAGTCTGGAAGTGTGTCTGTGCCTTGAGGGAAGCAGTGTGTGTCAGTACCAAACAGCCGGTGTATGTGTGTGTTGATGTGTGTGCATGCTGTAATGCTGAACCGTGCCTGTTCCCTTTGTGATGCATGTGATGTTGGGCAGACCACATCGCTCTGATCATGGAGCTTCTTGGGAAGGTCCCACGCAAAGTGGTCGCTGCCGGGAAGTACAGCCGAGAGTTTTTCTCCAAGAAAGGTAAACGGCTCCGTGGATAGTGGCTGGTTAGGTGGAGGTCTCGCCGCGGGGGATAGCTGGGTTTTATCAGGATCTTTGTGGTGGATTGAGAGGTGTTTATTTCAAGGTTTAGACAGACTGATACATGTTAAGGACCTTGTCAGGTAAGTTTTCCTTGACAGCCGCAATAAACACAAAGGTTTTGTGCCCTGATGGTTAAAATGTTAAAGTGATATCGTCCTGTGTTGGTATAAAATTAAAATCTATTAAATGTTAAGGTTGTCTGCCTTCCATGATTGAAAAAAGAAATGTGTTTTCTCTAAATTGTGTTGTCCAAACACATTTATTTTAATTGAAAATTGCTTGATTTAAGGAGTTTTACCAAACTATCAATCTGCACACACTCCACATTCCTTCCAGGAAGCAGACCAACACAATATGTCCGACCATGTGTGTATTTGCATTCAGATAATGCTGACAGAGCTGAAACCTTTTGACCAGTTCTTGCCTCTGTTTTTTCTCTAGGTTTAGTAGACTGGACGAGAGCAGTCATAGCAGTCATAGTTATGTAATGTATATGGGGGCGATTTAACAGGAGCCGCTTTGGCTGTCTGACAAAGAAAAGCAAAAGTTTAATTGGAAATTGAGAAGGAAGCTACAAAGGCCATCTAAAATGTAATTAAACCTACTGTTGTTCACTTTTATTTCTCTGCTCCTGAATAAATATAAGCATAAAGTAAAAAGCCATTTAAAAGATTAACCCCTTTTCTTTTATTGCAAGTAATTGACTTTGTCCTAATGTTTATCAATTAGTCAAAAATGGTTCAAATTTCATGAAAATGTTGATTCAACTCTGCCTTTCTATCAGAGTTGACAGTAAATGTCTTCAAATGTTGCATCAGGTCAGAATAAAGTAACACAGCCATGCTAATAGTAACTATACAGGAATTTCCAACATTTTTTGTGCAGATGTTTTTGTCAAAAATAATGATGCCCTGTTGGTCACACTTTGCAGCCAACAATACAGGCACACTGTGCATGCAACAGATAATTTAGATTTGAAGTCTTCCGAGGCAACAATGGTGGAAAAATCAAGGCAGCTGCCCGTGCGGAAACTCAGAAATAATCCTCCTGCTGCACGGTGGATCTGCTCCCTTACGGCTAGCTGTGTTTATTTCATAACTAGCTGCAGATAAGAAACGTTCCCACAGAAACACTCTCTCCTGCAAGGAATGAAAGGAAAAATTACGGGCTTATTTATTAAATTATTGCAAAAATTATGTCAAATAAAGGCAGTTTAACAACACAAAGTGTTTATGTTATTATTTTTAACATGTTGAAGTTCAGAGTTTAGCAAAGTTAAGTTATGTAACACTGGTAGCTTAATCAGGTCCCAAACAATACAATCATCAGACTCTAGCGCAGCGTGCCGCACTCTTCTTTCATTCTGCTCAGCTATGAGCTTGGTAAGTTTACGTTTCTGATACGGCTGATAACCCCTGCATGCTCTCATTCATTCACTTTTGAGTTTCACTTTTTCTCCTCTCCCTTTTGCTCATATTTTCTTTATAATGTGTCATGAGATCTGAATATTCTGCCTTTGATGTTGTCTCTCTCCACAGCCTGAGCCTGCACTTGACGTCTCAATGTCTTACCCTTTTATCTCCCGATGCTCCGTTAATCCGGGCTGACTATCTCGCTCTGTCTCTCGGGGACTCTCCTGTCTGCCAAAAAGCCACACAGCACTGGCATGCAGCCTTGTCACCATGTTTTCATAATGCACACTGATTTTTGTTTAAATGTAGATACATGTCACCTTTAAAGATATGCTCAATGTTTACAAGAATTCAGACCTAAAGAGTGCAGATACTGTCTCTATTTGCACAAAAGCACAGCAAAGTAAAACTGCTCGTGTTGTCATCAGAAGTCACATTTGGAAAAGTATCTTAATGAATTTCTGGTCCAGTGGAATAGAAATCTTGATTAATGGCTTCCTCTCCCCCATTTTGTGCTGAGGAAAGAGGTTACCATGGCAGCCATGGTTTGAACTGGACGTTCACTCCCGTTGACTAGCAGTCTCTCACACAGTCTTTCTTCTATGTCAGATTTGTACGTCGAGCTTTGAATAACGCCTTATTCTTCTATCTCCATTTCCTCTACATCTTTGTCTGCATCTGTGCATCTCTTGACCTCTGTTGATGTGATTTTTCAGCCAAGGATCTTTTCAGTCAGCCATTACAGCCCCTCACTGATTATCAAATCCTTAAACAAAACTATGTGAATAAGCTGCTATCTGGCTGAGGTGTCCATTGTTATAGCTGATACCCCCAAATACCAAATACCCCCAAAATTAATGTTTTTATTTTTTTTCTGGCTGATTTAGCCCATGCTGTGTTTGTTGGATAGGGAAAAAACAAGTTGTAGTTTGATCGAGACTGAATGTGCATGGCAATCCCTGCACAAAGGAAGAAAAGTAAATTAAAAGAAAAAAGGGAGGGTTAAAAAAGGTTAAAAAAAGTGTACAGTCCCTGGTCTGTTAAAGTCACAATGACTGTGGATTTGTAATATTTCCTCTGCTTGTAGATAAGATGGTATAGAGTGTTGCGCTTATAGGCTGTGACTTCCTGTCACTTGCATGTCAGTTTCCACAGGAACCTTCCTAAATAAATTAGAAGTTTCCAGACTTGTTATGAGTAGCACAACTAGCTTCAGCAGTTACATTACCAAGTCATATGTTAAAGACTTCAAGGTGACTTAATTAAAAACTAGTCTGCTACAATTTTGGGTAGATAAGATAATATTGTCATCAAGTATTGTCAAATATTGTCCAACATATAGTATGTTGCATTCACCTTACCTTGACCCACGATTCTATGCTTTTAATGATAATAACAATACTTTCATCCATATTTCTGCATATTTAAGGATTATTTTAAGAAAGCTTTAATTGTTTTTGTGGAAATGTTGCTGCTGAGCTGTCCAAATTCTAATACTGTGATCAATAGCATGATCAAGTCCCGCTGCAGTGAAGAGATAGGGCTGGTGTTGTGCCATATTTTCCTGTGATGAACAAATCATAAAAAGCTCACAACACTTTTTCATTCACTCCTAACTTCTAGCTTCCCTCCCATTGTTGATCATGCTGTAGAACAATATTAGTGTCACATATATTTAAGGTTTTACTTATTTGATTTATTTTGACTGGTGTTTGTGTTCATCGTGCAATTTGTCGAAAAGCAGATAACAAACGAAACACAATCAGTCTCATTTGTGTTTTGCTGCAATCAGCTGCTTAACCCTTCCTGTTCTCTGTTTGCCCCCTCCCCCATTGACTGTGCTCCATGTGGCCCCCTGCAGGTGAGCTGCGGCATATCACCAAGCTGAAGCCGTGGTCGCTGTTTGATGTGCTGGTGGAGAAATACGGCTGGTTGCACGAAGACGCTGGACACTTCACTCACTTCCTTCTGCCCATGCTGGAGATGGTGCCTGAGAAGAGGGCCTCAGCCAGCGAATGCCTGAACCACCCCTGGCTCAACTCGTAGCCACAAACTCTGACCAGTCACCCCCTTCTCTTCTACCCCCACGACCGTCAACCCACACATCACTCTCTGGTGGCAGCCTGCGGAACCACAACGTGGAGGAAAGCTGAAAAACCAATAGAAAAAGATGTGAAACTCTCCCCTCCTGCTCCATCCCATTCATCCGTTACATACTTGCCTGACCAGGCTTTACTCCTGACTACACGTCCTTTCCCCAAAGGAATGTAAAGACAAGCAAGTTGAGATCACATGGCAAAGCAGATGCATCTTTCTAAACATCTCCTAAAAAGAATCAAATGATTTGAGGATGGATGTTTCCCACTTGATTCAAGGAAGAATAGAGGCTCCGCGCTTTCTCTTTCTTCTGCTATCAGGTTGTCGGCATCTCTTTCTGAATGACCACTTGTTTGGATTCAATCAGGAGCCGATTACAGCTGCTGATCTGCTCACTGACGTGACAGGAAAGTTGGCAAGCAGCCTTGTTACACGGCCTACAGCTCCATCTTCCATGACCAGGACTTATAACGAGGGCCTCAAAGACAGACGAGTGAGTATGTCATTTTGTGCGAGAATGAGCGTATGTGCCTGTGCTCAAGATCTGCCTACATAGACCATTCACTTTTCTTTCCAGCCCACTCTAACCCTGGAAGAAGAAACCCACTTTGGACTTGAAAGTTTACACCCTGATTTCTACCAAGAATCCCATCCCAAAAAGCTTGACTCACCCTATGTTGCCCCCCACCTCCCATGCTCTATGGTCCTGTCTGGGACCACCACAAAGGACTACAGGGGGATGCATCCTACTAAAAGCTGCCATTTAAATAAACAGACAGAAAAAGTGAGCGAATGAATAAGTGAAAAATAAAAACACAATCAGTTTTTTAAATGGTGGAGGTCCTCTGGGTCTCTGAAGACTTGTCCTAAATGCATGGAGAGACTGGTGGATCGGCATGAAGGAATATGACAGATGAACTCTTGATGCTTTGCTTTATTTGTACATTTTGTTAGTTTCATGACATCTCTCAGACTTTCTGTTTGGACATTTTGGTGTCCCCTCTGAGGGTCGCCCATTTAGTTCCCTTGTCAGCCTTTTGACATTCGTACATCTTGATCCTCTGCCTTTATTCCTGACTTTCATTCCCAAAACCAATTCTATTCATTCCTACTGTGGCACGTTTACCAGATACGATTGGTACTATTCCCCTTATTTGCCCTTTAGAGGAACCCTTTTATCCCGAGCCTCTCCAGAAAGGGGATGGTCACACGGAGGTTGCACTTGTCTTTGTAAATGTCCTTCAGGGATTTGAAACCTTTGTACATAGAACTGAGATTTGGCAACGCAAAAGTGACCATGGACAACATTTTAACACACAAGCATCATTCCCAAAAAGGGAAAAATAAAAACAAAAACGGAGGCCACTGTTGGCAGAACTCGACTTCTTCTGGTATGGTAGGGGAGGTGGGCCAGGCAGCCACAGCTGGACCCAGGAGAAAATGCTTAAGACTGAACTGTGCCACCTGGTGGCTGGAAGGGAGTACTGCATCGCCACACACCTCTGCTGCTGTCAGTGCCAACGCTCCAAGACGTTCCACTGTATCTCTCTACTACTTAGTCTTTATTTCTCTGTCACACACACACACCAAATTCAAATCATCACAATTAGTCCAGTTGCCTATTTTTCGCAATAAATAAAAAAAAAGATGACTATAAGTAAATGGTGAGATATTTTTAAAAACTATTTAATTCATTAAAAATATAGGGAATAAAAAGAAAACAACTTTTCTCTGGTTGTTGTGACCGTGAAAAAAAAAAGTCTTTTACTGAGGTGATTGTGTTTGTCTGTTAGAGATGTTTTCATTTCTTTTTTCGTTGTTGCTATAATTATTAATATTATTGAACGTTATTTTTGTTTTGTTTTTTCTACAGTCATCACCTCTCCCCTTCCTCCTTACTTGAACAGTGCCGCTCTGATTGGGCTGGGCTCTTGATGGTGATGGGGGAAAAAAAAAAGTTTTGCAAGAAAGGATATTCGATGTTTTGTTTTTTGTTCTTTTTAATTTTCTTTCTTTTTTGTTTTTCCACCAAAACCTCCAGATCTCACTTGTTCAGCCATGCTGACTGTTCTTCCTGATGACATTGACAAAGTCGCGTCTTATCTGTGTTTTTCATTGACAGATTTAATAAAATTGTAAATTTATGGATGCCGTGTAATCAATTCTTGATGTAATCAATTTTCTCCTGAGGTCAGAAAACTTGCATTTAAAGAGAGAAGAGAAAATCAGAGAGACCATTTGGCATGGATTCCCTTTTATTGACGTCCATAACCAGTGTTCCCACAATGTTAAAGAGCTAAAATACAATGATCAGCCATTAAATGTAGTGCATGAGAACAAATGTTAAAGTACACAATGGGATTCACACTAAAACAAACAAGGTTCTATTAGATACTACCAAGGATACTAAAGAGAAAGCAATAAAAGACAATAAAAGATATTCTAAGATTAACATTAGTCTCTTAAAGTAAAAATATATTTTAAAAGTATCATTTTGTATCTGTATTTTGTGCAGTGATGGTCTCTGATTCCATCTGGTCATGTCTCTGACTCATTCTCCAACACTCAAACTAAAAGAGGTGCTTATGTAAAGCACATAAACCCTATTATTCATCGGGCTTAGATGAGCTCATTGGAGTTGATTTAAATGGGTGAAGTGTTCATACTTCAGCCAGACGACAGAAGACCAAGCTCAAGAGTAAAACTGATCAAAGTGGATACATCCACCCAAATAAAAAGATAATGAGGTATTCGTGGCGTCAGCAGGGGTGAAATGTGGAGGAAACGGTGAGATCCTGCGATCCGTGCTGGAATATTGCATTGAAATCCTAAAGACAATGGGTTGTCATGGCATTAAGGAGTCGTACACATGAGCTGTCGGCGTACAGTACTTGTGAGTACACTAACTCTATGAATGCCTGTCAGTGGGGAATCCTCTGTGCCTTGGATGGCTCAGTCTGGATGTGCGTACATCAGAGCAGTGAGGCACAGTTCTTAAGCAGCAGGGGTTTGGCCAAATCCAGGATGTCAAGATTGGGATCGAGTGACCTGCCTAGACCCTCCAGCACCATGATGGCAAACACAATGGAGGCAAAGTTACTCTCCAGCTTGACCTAGAAAAAAAGAAATAAGCAACTAAATTAATGAGAAATTTCATTCATTGACTCTATTTAAAGCCTGACAGATGTGTCAGAAATCAGCATGTTGCCCAATATGAAAACTAAATGAAGAATGTATTTTTCAGAAATATACTAAATACATCTATAACACTAACATAAAAGTTCTTTCCTGAATAAGACTAATTTTACCTGCATAACATGACAAACATCGAAATCTCTCAGCTAAAATTAAGTCTACTTCTGTTCTCATGGTTGTCCTAAATTACTGCTTTTCATGTCATTGCCTCTTAGTTTGTGAACAACCACTTCACTCAACAGAAATAACAACAGCCTGGTCAGAACCACCAGCAGGTCCTACTATAAATTTATCATTTGATACAATACATTCAAACAAAATTGGTTCTTAGTTAATATTTTGGCAACACAAAGTAAGTTTATTTATTTAGCCCATTTCACGTAGAAGACAGCTCAAATACTTTTACATAAAACATTCAAAGATATTTAGACATAAAATAAATCTAAAATGTTGATAATCGTACCTTGTGCTTGATGAGTAGCCCAAATACTCTAGAGAGTAAGTCTGCTACCTGAATCTATAATGAAACAAAAAAAAACATCAGTGAGCACAGAGGTTGCTTTAGTGAAACTTTTTTGTTAATTCAGCCATGAATTTCCTAAAAGATGTTAGATTCTTATCTGCCAAAAGAACCCTGCTGGTGTGATATTGTTAGTTTATATTACTATTTTCCTTGCTTATATACCTTTGGCTTTCACGAAACCTGAAATGTGTTTAATCTGCACATTTTCCTTCTTCTGTACATCAGGACAATGAAAACAGGTGCATTATAAGAAATTTACCAATACCAAAATGCAGAATGAAACTCGAACAACAAGAGCATTTGATTTTGATTATTTCTTATCCTCTTTAGAGGAGGGTGACAGGAAATATGGGATGGATCGGGGTTTTGAGTTGTGGGTGTTAAATTGTATCAAGGCTGATGAATGTAATTTCTTCAGGTGTCACTCTGTATGTGATCCCCAGGAAAACTAATGGATTATTTACACAAAATAAACACAAATTATTACAAATCATATGATAAAGTGGGAACTTAATGTTCTCTATCCGCTAATTATATTCACCATAACGAAAAACTTGCATCGCAGACACAAATCTGTACCTTCCCCAGAGACAGGGTGTTGCTGACAGCATGATCCACCAGCTCGGCCATTTCCTTCTTGAACCCAGGCACATCTTGACACTCGTTGGCTCGGGCATGATGCAGAATCAACTCTGCCACACGCTCGCCCTGTAAAATGACCAAGTCTGAAGTTTTCTCTCTGTACTACATTGAATTTATTAATCATTATTTTCACTATTAAAAGGGGATTCCAACATCCTGATGGTTGATTGGTTATGTTAACTGTAATGCTTTCTTACCTGGCGCAGCACCACAGCCGTGAAGACAGCCTTGAAGTTGGCGAGGTCACGGTCACTGAGCTGGGCGACGATGCCAGCATCCAGGAGCACTAGCTGGAGAGGACATGGGTCTGGTCTGACACTGACCACCACGGTGTCCCACAAGTCAGTGAGGGTAGTCTTCCCACGATGTTCCACTGAGATACCAGCGACATCAGAGGAGCCGGCAAGAGGATCCCGACATTGGACCAAAATGTTGCCGGGATGGAGATCACCATGGACGAAGTTATCCACAAAAACCTAAAACAAAGATGGAAAAAGTCATGAAACAAGAAGAAGATGCCTCTAGTCTAATTTTGCATCTCACCATTTTTAGAAGGGTGTCCACTCCCATTCTAGCTATTCTCTGCTTCACCTCCATAGGAATCTCAGAGCTCAGGTAGTTAGAAATAGGCTCACTCTCCTTTTAAAAAAAAAAAATTGACATTATCATTTTTTAACTGTATTGAATATTTCCTCCAAAACTTTAGATATTGTACTCACTTCAAATGTTTCCACTAAAATGTTTCTGGTGACAAACGGTCGTAATGGAGTCGGGAACTTGACATGATCAACATCACGGAAATTTTCTCTGAACAGTTCAATGTTTTTGGCCTCGAATCGGAGGTCAATCTAAACAGACAAAAAGCAGAAAAAAACCTCATAGTATCAGACATTTAAAAAGTTGACCTGTCTCAGTGAAAGTTATATTTGTTTTGAAAAACATACCTATGCATTTTACTTGTTTTAAATATAATCAGACGTGAGAACACACACAACTGGACTATTTTTTCGTGGTAAAATCAACAGAAACTGATGTGGTTTTGACCTAAAAGTTATGTGGTGCGAGTTAAACCAAAGCCTACCTGTTTGGTCATTAACTTCTCAAACTCTTCCACAACTTCACACATACTGAGCCACTTGAGTCCGGGCAGGCAGTGCAGCAGCCAGCTGCCTGTTTTCATTAGCAACAGGTCTATCTCCACCTGTCTCCTTACACCTGGATGGACCACCTCAAAAACACATTGGAAAAAAAATCTCATATTAACTATTTAAACACAATTAATGAAAGTTTGTGAGATTGATGAGACTAACCTTGATTGCCACCGGTATGAGACGCTCCTCCTGACTGCTGCTCTCTTCATCCAACCCATCTGGCTGGTTTCTCTCCTCATAGCCCGCCTCATTCTCATCGCCGCTCCAAAGATGTCGCAGACTGTTGGCTACAGCTCGTAGACCGGGGATCTCCCAGGCTTCCAGCAAGTCTTCTTTCTCCATCTCCTCTACTAAGGACTGGAAAGATGGGTCCTCTACCTGGGCCACCTTGGCCCAGCCTCGGTACACCTGGGCAATGCATCCTGAACCCACTGGTTCTTTGCTCTCAAACACCAGCACCGCTCTCCAGCCCTCTCCGAAAGCTCTCCGGAGACACTGTTTGGTGTGGGTCCAGGAGTGAGGCCGAACCTTGACATGCAGCCTGGAGAAGCGGTCGCAAAACTCGCGAGAGAAGATATCTCGCCTGGTGCTGGCCCACTGGCCCAGCTTGATGAAAGTAGGACCTGAACTTTCAGTCACCCAGAGCAAAGCATCCAGCCAATGAGATGCAAAGGTTGATGAGACCAGGCACAATGGGGAAAGGAGAAGAAGGGGACCAAATTTGAGGAGTAGAATTAATGCCCGGAGACTGAGGCGAAAGCAAAATATTAATTTGTGGACTTGGACTTTTGCTAGAGATCTTCTATCAGGAGCCTGGGCTGGAAGTATGGCTTCCTGGCATCTAGCTACACATGATGAGGCGTTGACAGCACCCCAACACAACAGTGTAACCTTGGGTATCTGGCTTATCATCTGCCCTGTTCTAGTAAAACACGTGCCGTGGTTATGCAGTCTCAGTCTGGTAAAGGAGCCCATCTTCTGCAGGGTGAACCTCAGGTTAAAGACTCCTCTCACTCCGAAAGCCATCATGGTCATCATGTCTTACGGCTAATAGCGCGGTCCAACAGGTGAACTAATCCACATGTGCTTGTCTTGTATTACGAAACAAAATTACGCAAAATCGTTAGCAGGGATCCAGACGGGGAACAGTGTGCGTTCTCCATGTAAACATCAGAAACTTTAATGTGGGTATGCCATCTATGTTTAAAGCTACAGTCAGCAGTCCCGCTTGCATTTGTGTCATAACACGAATATATATATTTTTTTTTTTCCGGCAAAGTACGGACGATACCTGAATTTACGGCGCTAAGCAGTAGCTGTACTTTCCTGTGTTAGATGTTCGAGTCAGAGAGCTCCCACTCCCGCTTTAAACAAACTATACACGGTTCATGGTTTAGGTGGTGGAAGAGTACCATCTAAATATATCATTCATTTCCACAGACAGCAGAACCGTCTGTGAAAACATTGCAATGACAGCTCGCTTCCGGGTGTGACGAGTCTCTTACGACGTCACGTGACTCCTCAACTTAAAGACACAAGAATTATCTATGCCAGTGCCAGTTCATGTTTATATATATGGCCATTAAACCATTAAAACACCAAAATGTATTATTTATTTTTTCACATTTATTTTCATAGGCTTGAGTTTTGTTTTTGTTTTTTTTGTTTGTTTGCTTTTTAAAACACTGACTCATTTGAACAGGAAAAAAATTGACATTCAGTAACTTTAGGGCAGTTTCTGCAAATTCCACAGTGTGGCTCTGGATCCCATGTGTGAGTTTTTATCTAAAAACTGACACTGTGAAAGAAATGATAATGCATGAAAATCAATGTTGCTTCCAATTATTGACCAATCTCAATATGTCAAATATAGATATCATAGGCCTATAGATTTTTTGTATATGTCCATAAACCAATAGTGGAATTTTGTAAGCATAATGGCCAATCAAGGGTTAGTAATTTCAAAAGGTTAATCTATGTATATATTTTTATATGAAGATGAATCTGTTTAAAAGGAGTGATTCATTTAAGATGCAAAAAACATATGAATTTATAACATTTGTTGAGCACTATTTGTGAGACTAGAGGGTGGTCTTAGGTTTTTAAAGGCTTTTCAGGGTGCTAAATATAGCCTATATATACATATATCAACATATATCATATATACATCTATCAACATAATATGTATAAATCAATATAAATAGAAAACATTAAGATCCTGGTAACTAGCAGTTGCTGGGACCAGGAGCATTTATTTAAGATGGGTTTCATCTGTGCTACCCATTCAAACCCCATCCCATGTATGAGCTGCCCATTTGTGAAGCATATCATTAAAACATAGGCCATTTGAGATTGCCTATCTGGGTCCTATAGCCAATGGGTGGCCCAAATGGGTAAGGAAACCCACTGTAAGCACATGCCCTCTAGTTTACACAGCCCAAGTAAATTCAATACGCAACCAACAATGTTAACATTGTTGCTAATGATGCTGATGGACCGGCTTGATGATTCTAAACCCAGCAAACACATATATGTGGGCCCCACATGTTGGTAGAGCAGCATAGGCCAGCATTAACCAACATAGACCAGCATTGAATTGGTGCTGGACTAGGGTGACATCAGGTAAATTGGGCCACTTTTTGGTAAATCACCTGGAAAACCGAGAAAAAACATTGACAGACAGGGAACTGGTTTTTTGTAGTTAATATGGTGTGTTTTCAACATGATTTTGTCAAATTTATGTAACAAACTAAAATTGTTCAGATCCTATAGATATTTACACATCAGCTGTCACACATTTCTGGATTGTGCAGTTTTCAGGTAAATTGGGCCGCCTGCTCAGGTAAAATGGGCCACTCATCAGCTAAAATGGGCCATCCAAACAACATAGGAAAACACAATAAGAAACATAATAATATCTCACATCAGCTAAAATGGGCCATTTAAAAAAGCAAAGGAAAACACAATAATATCTGATAAAAAACAATTTAACTTTAACTTGAACTCATTTTAACATTTTTTAATTTTAACATATAAAACACAAATATAACACAATAGGCTTTATCATATTATATTCAAAAGTTGATCTTACAATTCATTAAGAACATTGAAACATCTTAGAATAAAATCATTGTGACAACTTTGAAACGGCATGCTTGGTGTGTGACGGGCCTCTCTGACGTAAGAGCAAGCTTAGAGGCAGTCCTTACAGAAGAATACATTGTTGTCACAGATGCCATGTTCTTCTCCACAGCTCTGGTGGAACCAGGCTCTGTAGATCCCACAGCTCATGCTGCACACTCCTTACTGGACCTTTAGTCTCTTGAATAACCTTTGACTACTTTGCATGCTTTGCAGGGCACGTCATCCTTATTTTCAGCTTTGTTTTGTCTTGCCTTTTGATACTTTGATAGCTAGTTTTACTTAGTTTGACCAATTTTTCATAAGACTCCTTGTACACTTCTACTGCTCCTTGCATTTTCTCCTCAAACCTTTTCTCCCTTCCGTGAAGGCATTCTTTCCCCTCTTTTCTCCTCTATTCTGAATTTTTCTCTCTCTTCCTTTCTCGTCCTCTGTTCTCCCATATGCTTCTTTCTCTCCCACTTCTCTCCTTGCTTTTCTGTCTAGTTGGCCATAGCTTACTGTAGAAAAATCAGCTGTTACTTGACATATACCACCATCACACCTACATGACAATTCAATTCAATTCAACTTTATTTGTATAACACCAATTCATAACAACGTAATCTCAACAACATCATCTCAAGGTGTTTGACTAGTTCACCTGTTCACCTGACTAGTTCATCATGACTAGTTCACCTGTTCCTCTCAGATGTATGTGTGCCTGTGCATTTGTGTGTGCATGTCTCACAATGCATCCTACACCAAAGCTAAAGCACAGAGAAACATGTACAATTAAAAAGAAAATAGTAAAAGGTTTTCCTTTATTCCCAAGGAAATCCCAGAGAAACATATGCTTTTTAAATGTTCATATACTTATATATAACTTGTTTTTCATAAGAAGAGCCATCAAAACTCAACTCTGAAGGTGGCTCATTTTACCTGAAATGCCTGGCTTAATTTACCTCAAAGCATTAAGGTAAATTGAACCACCCATAAAAACAGCTTTTTCACTTAAAAAAAAGTTAGATGGACAGCAATTTTGCATTCCATCTGCTGGAGGATGTCAAAATATGTATTATGAGCCGTTTCTCATAAATATCTATACGTTTTTTACTGATTTATCAACCTTACCATTTTCATTAAAGATTTGTCTGCCAGACCACTTTTCTCTCAGTTCTTCTCACCAAGCTGAATGATAAGCATTGCCACACCCACTACACTAATAACTGGCCAATCAAATGAGCTGTTTTTGTTCGAGTACAGTTCAGTCAACAATTTGAAATAACTTGCAGCCATTGGCTGTCAAAGTTTAGAGAGCGACAAGGCTCAATCCTGAAGTGGCTCATTTTACTTGATGGCCCATTTTACCTGACGTCACCCTAGTCTTTTTTTTTATTTTTATTTTTTAGCAGGGCTACCCCTGCATGGCTTTAATGTGGAAGCTAACTTTAAATTTTTCCAACGGTGAACTGGAACTCTTTTAACTCGGGCGTTACGTCATTCCCCAGCTCCGTACTATATGACGTCATCTGACTAAGCTCGATTGAGACGTATGTCCTTTGTGACGTAGCACTAACTATACCGCATAACATAGGCCTACCTGCTTCTATTCATTTTAACTTTTTTTTTTTACATTGTCAGGGTGCAGACAACTAGGTCTACAGACACGATGGATGAAGGAACTCAGACCACGTTCACAAAACCACCAAATAGAAGATTAACTTTCGACGAAACCCCGCAAATTAAATATTATGTGCCTGAAGAAAACACTGTGCTTCTTCAGTTCGTCACTCTTGTCACTGTGAAAGTTTTGGATCGCTGTGGTACTTTAAAGCACCGGACAGAGGAGTCGGCAATTAACTTTGCACAACGAATCATCACTGAATGCATGGTGGGATTTACTGTCGATGAAAACTTCACACTAGACCCAAATGAGATCAACAAAGTTAGCAAAAGTGTATGGACGGATCTAAAGGTAGAGTTTTACAACAAAGAAAATTTAAAATTTCACGTGTTTCTAAAAGACCCACATGTGGAAAAGGCTATCATCTCATCTATGAGATACCATATCTCACGGATCCATATAAAGTCTACAGAGAAAAGGTTCGCCATGATGTGTTTGGGAATACTTGTTGGATTTTTAATGATTGGGTTTGTAATTTTCCTTTTTTGTCTTTTTGCCATTTGAATGGGTATATAGGCTACACCGCCCTATTTTATGAGGCATCCTACAACTAACTTACAAACCAGGTTTTTGTGCAAATACCTACTGTCCGATTGTCTTCTGGCATGGCATCCCCTTCACACTTTTTCATTTAGACATGATATCTCCGCGTCTAGTCTGGAAAAGAAAATTTCCGGACAAGGTCCAAGATTACAAGAGAAATGAAATACTAACAGTGAAAGGCTAAATTGACACACAGCTCAGTTACTTAAAATATGGTATAGCCCTGTGTTCTGCAGGGAAGTCTCGGAATGAGAGATTGAAAATCTGTGAAAAGTTCTACAATAAAGGGCTTTTTTATTTAATCTCCTAAAATCACCAAAAAAGTTAACATATACAAAAATCTAACAGAAAAAAAGTAACACAATTCTCCTGATAAGACTCACTCAAACAAGCTGATCTGACAAATGAGAAAAAAAGGAGAAACTTCTAGCCGCTGATCAGCCCACAAAGAGAAACACAAGAGGTGAAAACACAAAGAGATCTAACTAAGACTAACAAAAGTCAAACTCGATTCCCCCCACGACAGCACTGAAGCGTGTCTGGTCCAATTTAGCTGCTCTGGTGTGTGATCTGTGGTCTGGTTCCTTGAACATGGACTGGAGCAGCTGCAGAAACTAAGATACACACACACACACACATACACAATATAAACTAATTCATGACAACAAGAATGTCAAGTTTCTGTAGAAACTAAGATACACACACACATACACAATATAAACTAATTCATGACAAATCACTTAAATACGTGCACAGCATGCAGTAGCCTACACTCCAAAAGAGGTCACTGCATTGCTCTGTAAACAAACACCTGATTTCATGCAAACAGTCAGGTATGACCAGATAAAGAAAGAAAACAATGGAATTAATCGGTCTGCTCTTACAGCTGTCATGCAACAGATGACCTAAACAACTCCACCCAGGAGCGGACTAACTTAAAAAACAAAAGAATAAACCTGAATAAAAAAAGGACAACAGGGAGCAGTACTTGAATATGTAAAAAAATGACTATTAAGCAATTCATATCCTAATTAATTCTGTAAAACCTTAAAAACACTCAATAACTGGCTTCAAAGTTCGCCCCAGCCTCATCATGCTGTCAATGCCCAATCATATCATAAAAAATATTTTAAAAATCCCATCCATAATATATTTATCTGTTTTATAGCCTGTAATGGCATTATTACCAGAGCAACACCCTATGGTACCACCTGCTACACATTGAATTCTAAATAAATTGTAAGCAGAAATACCAAAAAATGTGCATGACAGATCAGAAAAATATATACCAACTATACCATACACAGTAATAGATTTTTTCTCTCATCTTTATAGAAACATATGCTATTTTAAGATTTTCAATACTCAATTTTTCTATTTTATGTTTA